>JALIZH010031863.1:0-10900 GCA_030522465.1 Rhipicephalus appendiculatus
AAAGAAGTTACGTCACGCTCGCGAGCTCACCGTTAGCACTTTTTCGTTTTTTTTTCAGGGGGCGAAGCTCTTTAGGACCTGGTGTTGTGGTCTTCCGTTGTGGTCATGGTATAGAACCATTGCTACAGTCCAAACATATGTCAGATACAAAAAATGGTTTTACAATAGTCTTCAGGTTAGATATAGGCTAATTATAAGGTAAGAGGTGATGTTCCCGGCGAAAAGAACCTATCGAGCAGAGTATTGATGAGTTGATCTCTACTAAAGTGTGCCTAGACGTTGAGGCTTCTCAAGGAAACCTGTTACACAAAGGCACACGTCGAACACTATACGTCCCAACAAATTACTCATATTAAAATGTTATCTTGCCACTGGCAAGATGGCAGTTCTTGGATTCATTTTCGAGACATATCCTCCATTCCAGCAATTTTCTAAATCTTCCTTAAATTGCCTAAGACGACTGCAAGGCGAAAAATATCTGTATTTCACTATACACTTCATGTCACTCAAATTACTTTATGCGGTAACGTACGTTTACTCACCGATACGATACACACAGCTTCGCCCGCTTGTCATGATTTACTTCGTATAGATGCGTAGATTTTTTTTCTTCAAAACGCGGTGCCTACTTTCAGCGTGATCGCGAGTGCACGCGCGGGCACGTGGCACCCTCCCGCGACGGCCTCGATAACTATGAAGCGCACGATCATCAAACCAGCCAATGGCCGCAAATTTGTGTATAGAGCGTGGTCATTTGCCATATGGCATCATTTGTAGAATGAAAAGGACACGATTTCTAGCTGAATTTAAAATTTAAAAGAAGTCACAGTTTCGCCACAAGGCGAAGCAATGAATGCGATAGCAACAAATTGGAATGTCAAGCGACGAATGGCAAGCAGGTCGAAACGTGCAGCGCTGTTCACGCACGCGTGACGCCCGAAAACAACACGCACAGGACGAGAGCGAACTAAAAACATTCACAGCTCGACACTTAACGCGCTGCTCAAACAAAAACGACACACGAAACGTATTCGCAGGTGCAGACGAGCGCGAACTAATAAGTGTCACAGTTGTTACTTCGCTGTGTTTGAAAAGTGTGCTCTTTTCGCAAACGGGGGGACTGCAGCGAGCGATGTGACCTTCACGCGCCCGGTAACTACAAGGCTATCGTTCAGGCGAAAGCCCCCATTCTCCGCCACCGCGAGATAAGCGCGCGCGCGCACGGTCATCTACCCTCCCCCTCCGTTCGAACAAAGTGCGTGCCGGAGAGCTAGGGAGCGCCTGAGCGCGCGCGTTGCGACAAACGGGGCGCTGAGCCAAGCCCCGCCGAGCGCGGCCTTTGCGCCATCTCGCTGGTAATGCTGAAAACACGCTGAAAACTCGCTGTATATAAATAGCTCGCCGTTTGAACGTTGAAGGGCGTTCGCCTTCGTGGCTGAGCGGTTAGCGCCGCAGGCTGCAGAGCGAGAGGTCCCTGGTTCGATGCCGCGCGTCGGAAACATTTTTCTGAATTATTTTCTTTGGGGTTTTTATAAACATAGATACATATACATATACGGGACATGACGGCGACGGCGACGCCGACGGCGAAAACCAGCCGAGAGTGTCCATTTAATTGCTATCGCAATAATAGTTCCAGTGCGCGTATAGTGCTATAATGTCTGGCTCGCGTGTTCTCTGGAACCTCGACTACCGATCGGCAGTGTTTCCTGAGAATTTTGTATTCGATGCAGCGTTTCCTCAGGGCTGTGTCCGTCCCTTGGCGACCATCCGCTCCCCTACTCTGCATGCGCCTACTCTCCCCCCTCTCCTCGCGCTCACGCGAGGAGGTGGGGTGGAGGTGGTGGCGTGAGTGCTGCCTCCCGCTTCGTTTCTCCTCTCCTATTTCTCTCTGCGGCGCAGCTATGCGCTCGTATATAATGCGGCGCACGCTCGCTCTGTTGCACTCTCCTTCGCAACGGCGCTATGGACGACAACCTTGGCGCCAGTTGTAGCGGTATCGGTAACGTAAGCTGTGGCAGCAGCGCAAGCAGCACCGTTGAGCAGATGAAGAAAGCTCGCGAAGCCGAACGTAAACGGGAGCGCCGGCAAGTAGACTCCGAGCTCGTGAAGTCGCAAGGAAACGGCAATGGCAGAAAGCGGACCTCGAGCTCGCGAAGCCTAACGTAAACGGCAACGGCGAGCTGAAGACCCCGAACTCCGAGCTCGCAGAGTATATAACATATAAACAACTCCACACACAAATCAAACATACACGGAAACGTACAAATGGAAACACACGTGAACACCAGCGCTGCTTCGCATCCCCACATGGTTCCCATAAGTGGGAGATTGTGTTACATTTTTTAAAAAGTGTTGCAGGGTCATTTAATGGAAGCAATTGTAATTGTAATGGGCTACTTATATTCTGGAACGTGTGCAAGTCTGACAGCTACTACACGTAAGAACTCTCTTGCGGCATTGTCTCACTCATCTGCTGGAACCTGAAGCTTTACCTGTTGATGAAGTATGGAAAGCGAAATAGACAGGGGGGATCTTGAACTTCTATCGCACTTGAGTCGAGGAGGCGAAAGTACTGTTCGCTTTTGCTTGAGCATTTGCGTATATACGTTTGAAAACTGATTTGACTGACACAGGCGCTTTTTAACACGATAGTGTTTTATGCCCAGGGTCCACCAAGTATATCCGTTACGGATATGACGTTGATATAATTAACGCTACCAAATGAGAAAGAAAGATAATTATGAAAATGTTCCCCTGCCGGGAATCGAACCTCTGACTCCTTGGCCCGCGATGAAGGGCGCCCGGTTTCTTACCGACTAAGCCACCGACGTAGCTGGAGAGCAACCCGCCAACGCGCCTTCTATCTCTCACACATTCTCTCACACAGGGTGCTCTCTGTCGGCGTGGCGGGTCGGCGTCGCCGCCTGTGAGCGGAGAAGAGAAGTAATGCGGCATGGCACTTACTAGCACCGATAGCGAACGATTAGTCGACGACGCAGTTAAAGCACGGCGTCAGAGATTGCACACCGGTGCACAATCTCGGAGGCCATGCTTTAACTGCGTCTCGATAGCAGTGAAAAACATTGGTCGCGCTAGCATCGAAGAGTCGCCGATGTAGTTATGCTCTTTGCCTTTAGCTTCGTGTTAGCGTGTGACGGCTCTTTGTCGGAGGTAGTGCGTCTTCCACGTGCACCAACGTTGTTTCGCCGACGGCTAGTTCGGGTGCGATAGCACTGACTAATGAAACTGCTGCAGTGAGCGCGGCCGCAAGGCAGCGATGTCGACGGGCGAATGTCGTGCCTTGGTGGAGCGAGACAGAGGCCAGCAGGACGTAGAACGCCTGCGCGCGCTCGCGGCTCAAGCTACGAACCTCTGCCACCCGCGTTGCTGAAGCGCAGCGTGGTAGTGTATGCATGATCGCAGGAGTAGGTTACCTTATTACTCAGGAGCGCACACCGTACCACTTCTCTGTGACGACGCGCATATCGAGTGACAGTCTTCATTACGTGCTTGTTGGTATCTTAGCGCTGGATTCACGATACGCTGTGTCCAGGTATATCATGTTGACAACTACTTCAGCTACAACAACGGTTAATTCATGACCATGGGCGTTAGTCGTCGCGACGGAGATTTGCCACTAGGCGTCAACGTGGGTGTGTCCACGTCAAACGGTGCTATAGCTGTCAAACACCAATAGACATTGTACAAGCTCTGATATATCGCTAGCACTGCTCGTGCGAAGGCGCGTTTCACTTTCGTGTTATACCGATTCCTATGACGGAGGGATCAGCCATGTTTTTTTCTGTGAATGAAATATGTGAGTGGCGATATCACTTTTGTAGGTGCTCACAGACAGTTCGGAAGGAACTTCCTTCCTTCCCCCTGACCAGACGGAGAGCTTTTACTATGCCTGAGTGCGCGATCGCGATCTTTATGCTGAAATGTCGTGACAAGTATCTTGGGTACTATGAAAGGGAAAACGCGAGCGCCTGGAAAAAAACTTGAAGGACACTTTGTACATTCCAAAGTGTGCTCGGCGAAAAGCTTGCGGCTAATTGAGTGACTATGCCATGCCTTTTTTTTCATCTACACTCTCAGTGGGATGGCACACAAACGGAGTGTGTGTGTATTCTATTTTAATTTTTTGCCGTGAATCGCAACAAGACGCGAGACTAATCTGTCTCCGTTCGCATGCGTTCGTATTTTCTCGCGATTTGCGCATCGTGCAAACGCCATCCGCGTTCCAGCGCTTAAATTGACGGACACTTTGTAAATTCCAAAATGTGTTCCGCGAACGCCTGTGTCCATTGAGACGGGGTCAGTCCAAGGGTCAGTCCAATTTAAACCTCCTTGGGTCAGTCAGAATGGAACGCGATGCTCGCGTCTTCCTCCTTGCATGATTGGAAACGATGGGCACAGCGACGCTACGCAACCAAAGCGCGAGCGCTGCAGAGTCCGACGCGACCGGCGTCTGTTTGCGCGCCCCGGCGGCCACCTGACACTAGGCCAGGGCTCAGACGGAGGGAAGGACGGACGAACAGACACGCAAGGACGGACGAGCGGATACGGACGGACGGATGGGCGGGCGGGCGGACGGACGTGAGCACGAGACATTAAAGGCTTTCGCCTTAATATAGCCTCGAACCTGAGGTTCGGTGATTCGCAGCGGGGCTGCAGCAGGAACCATGTTGAAAAGGTGCCATGATTGGGCTAAATGTCTGCCCTCCCGCCTTGCCAGTGCTCACATAAAACGGCAGCTGATTGCTTGTCACCGACATTATTTAACAATACGAGTAATGACAAACCAACAAGCGCAACCTGATACCCTTCAATTGTGCCCGCGTATTAGACGCGATGAACCGAGAAGCAGCGCGCGAAACCTTTTAGGCGCCGTTCACAAGGGCTGGTCTATGAGATACCCGTAAGCTGTGGGAAGTCTTACATCGGGCAAACGAGACGTTGCAATAACGAAGGACTGAGGGACCATGCTAATAGCATAAGTAGGAGAGATTATGCGCATCTTACCACGCATGGCAACGCCTGTAATTGTGAACCGTGCTTTGCGCAAGTGGTGCTGCTCGGCAAAAGTAGCAAACGGTTAGTTGTTGGAAGTACCCAATTTAAAGAAAGGGTCTGGTTGTGTCAATGGCACATTTATTACTATGTATTCCTCAGAAATGCAGTTTCAAGATAACACGCTATCTTGACAAGGTCGTTCTACGTATTACGTTGGCTCATCACACATGCGCGCAAAGTGCCCTTTTTTCCCTGTGCGTTTCTGGGAGTTTCATTAAACAGCTGGTAGTCGGCGCTTCCCTTTCTTCTTTTTTTCTTCAACCCTTTTTTCTTAAAAATTATATTTTGCGCCATAGACTGATTCATATCCAAGCCTTATTTCACAAAATTTACCCGGATACTTATACCAGCAGTTCGTGTCCCCGTTGTGGGGAAGTAGCTAACATAGGGCATATGGTCTGGCGATGCCCCTCGTTACTGGGCAGTGCACAAGCCAACCCCGCCAAGTGGTGCTCCGCCATCAGAAGTCCGAACAAGGGGAATCAGCTTTGGGCCGTCCAGAGAGCCCACGATTCGGCGGTCAGGCTCAGCCTGCCCGTCCCAACGTGGGAGACGCCCACTGCGCGCTAGTCGCGTCTCTCAGGACTATAAATAAAGTTCCACCATCCATCCATCCATAGTCGATTGTAGCTAAGCAATGTAACCACCAACTCGGCCATAAAGAAGTCCTTTTGGTAATCACGGAACATGTTCCCGCAAAAAAAATAATCCCCATCTCCCGCTAAAGGGAACTATGTGTGGATGCGAAGCAGCGGGGAGATAATTAGCTTGAGCGGGAGGAACGTCGCCGCTCTCATTTCACGGCAGCGGTCCGGGCGCTCATCGCGGCGCTGCACAGGAGAGAGAATGAGGCGCGCGTGCTCCGTCATTTTCATACCGCGGAACTACCGTGGCGCGCCCAGCGGAGTATGCAGCTGTCACACCACCTGTCGTGCACGCCGCTCCATAGAGGATTCCTAGAGGAGAGGAAGGGGGTGAGCGTAGGAGAGGATAGGGGGGAGGGGACGCGCATGCGCTGTGGGGGTGTGGGACGCGGGGGGCCGCTCCGTAGAGTAGAGGATTCCTAGAGGAGAGAAAGAGGGGTGAATGTAGGAGAGAGAGGGGGGAGGGGACGCCCATGCGCTGTGGTGGTGTGGGACGCGGGAAGGAGGGACGGACTAAGCCCCCCTCCAAACACATGCAAGCAAGATCAAGGAATGGGGTCAACCTGGGCGACAGACACCACCTGCCTAGCCATTGTTAAGCAGCCTCTATAGTATATAGCAGCCTCTATGACTCTGATAACTGTAGTACTGGCTCACGGCCTTCATATTACTACAGTGTTCTGGTTCGCATAATGGGTGCTTCCCTACTTCATGAAAGTGGCCGGACGCGGGACGGCAGACGCGGGGAGGGACGGACAAAGCCCCAAGCATAAGATGCATCGCATCTAAAAATCACGTAGCACTAGTCATGTCCTTTCCGCCAAAGCGACGACGCGCGTTTAGTGAGGAAATGCCACGTGAGTAGTGTGGCGGCTCGAGGACACGAGCTTTGGGAGGGTAGTTTCTTCCTCAGAAGTACGAAGGGTCATGATGGACTTCCATACGACCAGTGCTATGCTTGTAGGCCCCCCCACACTTTACGGCGCTTAAGAATATTGGGCTACCATTGTGATCAGAATGCGCAACCGGCGCGTTTTAACATTTCTTTGCGTACTGTAAGCACTTTTGCGTTTCTATCTACGTATATATCTATCTATCTAGACGCCTACGTCTGGGTGCTCTCGTGATGGCCTCCATAACTTACGGTAGACCAAAATATGTTTGGAAGGGGTAAGAGGTATTGACGAATATGTCTAGCTGGTCATGACATGAATGACGTAAAAAAATGCCGTCGCGTACGTCGTCAACCTCATTTCTCCAGATACGTGTGGCTCACACCCGTATACCACGGGCCGCGAAATGCGGGCATGTGCCGCAGGACTTTGACAATTTATATCTACCTAGAAATGGGGATAACAGGCATTGGTTATTTAAATGGGAGAGCGGTAGGAGAAACTGACATCGGTGGCGTTGACACTGGTAATTTAAAGGCGACGGCGTTAAGGAAAACGGACATCGGCGGCGTTGGCGCGAGGAATACAAAGAAAAGAAATCAGAGTCTCAGCAGGAATCGAACCCAAGCATTCTGCGTGGCAATCAAAGCTTTCTACCACAGAGCCACGTCAGGTCTCGAAACTGCTTTGGAAGAACACCCTATGCAGGCGCAATGTTGGTGAAACCTATATTGTGGTTGCAGTGCTGGCTATCTAATTTTATAAACATTACATACGTATTCCTACGACGAAGGAATCATGTCGGGTTAACGTCCGTTGTATACTTAAGCGCCATGCATTGCAGTTGGTCTACGTAGCACTATCCAGGGCTACCATCCTGGCAAGCACAAGCTCTACATATCACCTTAAGGCTTCTAGTGTTGGCAATATCCATGTTTCTGTTGGCATCGTTACGCAACTGTAAACAACTGGTTATATGAAACATATGCGACTGTTCGACATGTCAGTGCGTGCAACATTTGTACATATCTGTAGCGTCATTTCATAACGTTTCGCTCAATAAAAAAATACAACCCAGTCACGTTACCTCCGGATGCTTCGCATAACATCCATTCCCATGGTACATGGGATCTGCCTAATTTTGTTATTTTCTTTAATGTATGTAGCTTTACCTAGAATTGCTGAAATTGCAAGAGCATGTACATGAGTGGCTGACCAACGTCAAACTCCCGACGACACTCAAGGAACCTCATAAGACAACGATGGTGTAGTAGGCGTCGGTCATTAATATGTATTTCGCTGGCATAGGATTCCGCGGATGCAGAACAATACAGCCTGTACGAAGTAGAGAAAAATTGTTGCACGATCCCAAGTATGATAATTCAGATAATTACATGTGGCTTTGATCTAGCAGACTCTTTGTTTTTTATTCGTATGGTTTTTTTTTTTGGTGGTGTGCAAAGATTGTGAAGGAGGTTCACGGCTCTCGTTTCCGACAAGAAGACGTGTTCGGATCAGCCGGTACATAGCGCCTTATATATATATATCACATGATTTATTCACGTACAAGCGTAAACGAACGACGGGGAACGTCAAGGAACCGAAGTCCAGGCAAGCGCTAGCTCGGATCGCGTGGCTACCACTGACGCTGTGGCTTGCTTTCTTGGCTGCTTCATCGTTGTCTCCCATTGTTCATTACATTGGCCCCCCGGTGAAGAGCGCAGCCATCCTGGCGACTTAAGGCGTAGTCAGTACGGCGGGGTCATAATAGGGCTTCAGGCGACTGACATGAACGATTTCTCTACCACGACGACGTAAGTCTTCGGACGGTGTCAAAGGTTCGACCTCATAGTTGACTGGTGACGTGCGGGTGAGAATGCGGTAGGGCCCGTGGTATCGGGCCAGCAATTTGGACGAAAGGCCATGAGTGTTCGACGGAACCCAAAGCCAAATGAGTGCACCAGTCTTGAAAATAGGGAGAGGTCGGTCGGTGTCATGCCTTAGCTTCTGGTGGCCTTGGTCCTCGGTTGTCAGCGAACGGGCTAATTTTTTGCAGTCTTCGGCGTATCTGGCAACATCAGAAATTGCAGTGCACTCAGATGACTCGGGCTTGTAGGGAAGCATAGTGTACAGCGTTCATGATGGTTCGCGTCCGTACAACAGAAAGAAAGGCGAAAAACCTGTGGTCGCGTGCGCAGCGGTATTGTACGCGTACGTCACGAATGGAAGGACGGTGTCCCAATTGCTCTGGTCTGACGCGGTGTACATTGTCAGCATATCACCGAGAGTGCGATTAAATTGTTCAGTGAGGCCGTTAGTCTGCGGATGATATGCGGTCGTCATGCGATGAACAATGTTGCACTGGACGAGCAAGGCTTTAATAGCGTCAGACAGGAAAACACGCCCCCTGTCGCTCAAAAGTTCACGGGGAGCACCGTGGCGAAGGACAAAGTTGCGTAGGATGAAAAAAGCAACTTCTCTTGCGGTTGCGGTGGGCAGCGTGGCCGTCTCTGCATGACGCGTGAAGTGGTCCACGCCGACAATTATCCACCTATTTCCAGAAGAAGTCGAGGGGGAGCGGTCTGTATAAGTCGATGCCGACGCGGTCAAATGGACGCGCTGGGCAAGGCAGAGGCTGAAGTGTACCGGCTGGGCGTTGCGGTGGCACTTTGCGCCGCTGACAGGCAGTACAAGCACGTACGTACTTGCACACAAATGTACACATGCCGCGCCAGTAGTATCGCTGACGCAGGTGGTTGCAGGTCTTGAGAGCGCCGGCGTGAGCGCTTTGCGGGTCGTTGTGGAAAGCAGCACATATTTCCGTGCGCATGTGGCGGGGAATGACTAGTAGCCACCTACGACCATCAGACGCGTAATTCCGCCTATAGAGGAGGTCGTCGCGAATAGCGAAATGCGTGGCTTGACGGCGGATAGTTCTTGAAGCGGGATGAGCTAATGGATCAGTGAGAAAGTGGAGGAGTTGGGAAATCCACGCATCCTTTCGTTGCTCCGATGACAAGTCGGCGAAGTCAATTGGCGTCAAGACAGCTGAAGAAGGTGACGACGAAGCTGGGTCAGCCGGTAGCGGCGAGCGGGGTAGCGCATCAGCATCCGAATGCTTCCGGCCGGATCGGTACACAACACGAATGTCGTATTCCTGCAGGCGAAGCGCCCAACGGCCGAGGCGCCCCGATGGATCTTTAAGCGAGGACAGCCAACAAAGAGCATGGTGGTCGTGACCCCTTCGAAAGGGCGGCCATAATGGGTACGGGCGGAACTTGGCTAAAGCCCGAATTCTGGGCGAGGCACTCTTTCTCAGTGACGGGAATAATTACACTCGGATTTCTTGAGGGTTCGACTCGCGTAAGCGACGACGTATTCTTCGTATCCTGGTTTTCGTTGAGCCAATACTGCACCAAGACCGACACCACTGGCGTCGGTATGGATCTCGGTAGGCGCATTAGGGTCAAGGTGACGAAGTATCGGAGGCGACGTTAATATGCGCCGTAGCGTCATAAAAGATTCGTCGCACTCTTGCGACCAAGCAGACAGGCCGCTGGAGGCTGTCAATAGATTGGTAAGAGGCGCGATTATAGTAGCGAAGTCACGCACAAATTGACGAAAATACGAACACAGCCCTATAAAACTTCTAGGCGTCTTCATGGATTTGGGCTTTGGATATTCGGCCACAGCGCGGAATTTCGCAGCGTCCGGAAGAACGCCCTCCTTGCAATCGACGTGACCCAGTATAGTGAGCTGGCGCGCGGCGAAATGGCACTTCTTGATGTTAAGTTGAAGGCCAGCAGCCGTGAGACACGTGAGAATTGCACGAAGACGAACAAGATGAGTCGGGAAATCCCGAGAAAAAACAATGATGTCGTCAAGGTAGAAGAGGCAAGTCTTTCACTTGTAGCCGCGAAGGATGTTGTCCATCATCCGTTCGAAGGTAGCTGGGGCGTTGCAGAGTCCGAACGGCATGACGTTAAACTCATACACCCGTGAGAAGTGACGAATGCAGTCTTCGATCGGTCAGCATCAGCCATTGGAACTTGCCAATAACCCGAGCGTAAATCCAAAGACGAGAAATATTCTGCTCCTTGTAAGCAATCGAGAGCATCGTCGATGCGCGTCAACGGGATATACATCCTTCCGAGTCATCTTATTCAGCCGGCGGTAGTCGACACAGAATCGGATAGAACCATCTTTCTTGCGCACACGCACAACGGAGACGACCAGGGGCTCCCAGATGGCTGGATGACACCACGCTTCAGCATATCATCGACC
>JALIZH010031864.1:0-28402 GCA_030522465.1 Rhipicephalus appendiculatus
GACTTTTCGCGGAGACGCCGGTCAGCCTTGGAAGCAGGAATTATGCTGACCTCTGCCCCAGTGTCCACCAGCAAGCGCAGTCCTGTGGTTCGGTCGGTTATATAGAAGAGGCGGCTTGATGATTGGCCGTGATCGCCCGCCGCTGTTATTGACGATCGGCCTGAGCGTTTCCCATGCGCCACGAACAGGGTGACAGACATAGACGAGCCGCGGCACGAAAACGTCGGTGGTAGTAGCATGGCGTCTGTGTTGGGAAACTGCGGTCAGGCTGGTCGAGTGGTCGTGGCTGAGAAGGCGACGTGAGAGACTGTCGATGTGGACAAGGCTGGCCATTGAAGTTGCGAGTGTTTTGCAGTTCCAGACGTAAGTCGGCTACTTGAGCTGCGAGATCTTTTACTGTTTGTCGAAGGGAATCTACTTCGGAAACCGGAGCAGGACGGGCAGCGCTGATGACTGCCGGAGCAACGTCCATCATGTCGTCAGCCAGTTCTGCGAGGCTCCGGCAGGGACTTATGCTGAGCTGTGACAAGAGCCATTCGCACGTTAGGTGGAAGACGCTGCAGAAACAGCTCACGTAGTATAGCTGTGTCCAAGAAGCCCGGCTGGTCCCCAACCAGGTGCTGCAGGTGACGTAGGAATTGGGTGGGACGTCTGTCTCCAAGCTCTTCGTTGTTCAGGAGTTGTTGAATGCGCCGATGTGCGGGCTGAACGAGGCGGCGGAGAAGAGTCTGTTTGACTGTCGTATACGGCGTTTCACCAAGCGGTCGCGCGAGGATGTCGCGTATCTCGGCCATTGCCTGTGGCGGCAACGCTTCGAGGAGCAGCTCGTACTTGCGAACTTCTGACGTGACGCGATGAATGCGGAACTTGTTCTCGGCTTGTACGAACCATAACGAGGGATCGGCAAGCCACAGCTGCGGTAGCGTTATGGTGGTAGTAGCTCCTACGACACTCGAAGTGGTTACCTGGCCGGTTGCCGTGGTAGGAGTACCAGGGTGTAGGTCGTCTGGATGCTCGCGCTGCTCCATAGAAGGTCGTGCTCGTAGTTCGGGTCACCAGTTACTGTAGCACTCTGAAGCACGGTTTAGGAAACGCAGAGTGGTTTATTGTACGTGCACGCCATCCTCGGAACTACTTCTTCTTCCTTCTCTAGCAGAACCCCACTACCAGTTCACGTGCCAAGTTGTTATGCGCCAGAGGAAGAAGAAAAGTACGCCACACAGGGAATAACTGGGATTGAAAGAGATGGGAAGATTATTTCTGTGTGCTCCGCGCATGCATCCATTTCTTCACTGTCTAAATAACGCGGCGTGTAATTAAGCGCTAATTATTATTATTATTATTATTATTATTATTATTATTATTATTATTATTATTATTATTATTATTATTATTATTACTATTACTACTACTACTACTACTGTTACATATGCATACACGAAAACATCCAGGACGCTTGAGCTTCGCCTTCTCAATTGCCAGCCCGGCTTCGGTTCTCAGTGCATGCCTAAACCGTGCCGTAAGGAAACGAACGACAGTGCGCGTAACATTGACCGTTTCAAGCTATCCTGGTATGCTTACTGAAACTGCAGCTGTTAACTGCCGACTACGCCATAATTGTTCCTTTTGCGAACCAGCGAAGGGCCCGCCACGCGTCCGTAAGGCAACACGCGTACTTACGCAGCTTCTCACTTTGTTGATGCTTTTGCTGATGATGATGATTAGGTTTGTCTGAGAGCATTGCAATGAGTGGACCTTTAAAACACACATTCGTTGCGCAATTCACGTTTTGACGCCTGGCGCGATTCTGCGCAGCTACCACGCAATATTATATGCGTTAAGGAGACTCTTTCCACTACATCACACTCATATAGTATTTTTTTTTCAAGTCGTTTCAAGCAATAACATAGCTCTGTGTAGAACACCTGTTTGCTACGAAGACGTCTTGGGTTCGATTCTAATTCGAACCGAAGATTTTCATTATTTATTTTATTTCCATATTGGTCTATATTTTGGTTACGGAGAAGATTATATTTTCCTCTTAACCAACTACTCCGACACTGACACCGACGCCGACACTGAATGTGTGTGAAACGTGCTCTTTAACGCTATCGCGTTAATATAAAAGAACACAGAGGAGAGAGGCGGAGAGTAGGCCGACAACTGTCACCTAAAGAGGCACAACGTACGCCTGTCTACTCTATCGGGAGAAAGGAAGAGTTGGGGGGACAGGAAGATAGGAGGAGAGAAAGGGGGAAAGACGGTATAGAAAAGTCAAAGAAAAAGTGACGATGACATGCACAAAAACTAGTCGAACGAAGAACGTCCATAAACGGGTGCCCGAATCCATTTGCTCCATAAAAGTCAACAGCGCTCTATGGGTCTGGTGGTGTTGAGAAGCATACCTTAGAGGAATCTACACTCCTTAACCGGTAATGCCCGCTGCGTAACAAATGCGCGACAGTCTTTAAGAGATCCACAAGTGCTTCACGGGATCTACAAGATACTACACACAGCGAACTGTCCACACATCCTTCACAGTATAATCGTTCGCGCACCAGCACTGAACCAACTCTTAGCTGATATAGGAGGGTTCTGGAACGGCGAGGCACTACTTTGATGTGTAGGGGAAGTTATTTCAATTCCGCCTTTTTATGTTACAGGTAGTAAGCAAGCCTTTCGATCACCATTTATTGCACAATGAATGAGACAGTTCATCCGCCACCTCATGCCAAATAGAGCTGTCCTCCTCTAGTCATCAAATATATGTAGCATTGGGCTTGTGCTGGAGTTGGAAGTAGAAAGACTTCAAAATGGCGAGCAATGGGGACTGCCCTTCCTAAGCGAAATGGTTCTGTTTGGTTCGAGCGAGCGAGATGGCTAGTGTTCTGTCATGATGTTCCGTTTGCATTTCATGAACTTGGAACAATTTTGTTTTAGAATAAAGATTGCTTGGAAGCATGTTGTTGTTTTTTAGTGTAGCGTCATTAATAACGTTACGAACATTTATAAAATCTGAAATTTTCCTCACACTGCCTATGCTTTGTCAAGTATAGCGCCAGGAACGTCGTATTGTGCCCGAATATCTGAGCGATATTTGTTTTTAATCAGTCAACCCTCAATGAAGTTGCGTTGTAACCAACGTTGGGAGGTAACCAAGATACATATAACCTATAGACGCTTTCTATATGTACTCTGTGTGCACCACATGTCCATATCACGATACTTTCAGCAAGATGGGTATATGTATCTGTAGTTTCCACACATTATACCAAGTGTCCTTAATCATAAGATACGAGATACACCTCAGGCCCGAGCCACTGAAGGTAACATAAAGATGTAATGTGGCAATAATAGTAATAATAATAATAATAATAATAATAATAATAATAATAATAATAATAATAATAATAATAATAATAAGAAGAAGAAGAAGAAGAAGAAGAAGAAGAAGAAGAAGAATATCCAGTCAGTAAGTCCGTCGTTTACTTAACCCTCTATTGCATGGCGTCCCATATTTGGCACATACCGATTAACATTTTTTATAGCGGGCGCAAGAGGACCAGTGGAGAATGTGACACAGTTAGAGCAATCCTTATGGTTATGTGCCCTAAATATAAAAAAAGCGCTGCCATCCCTAGAGCAGTATGAAATCTAGACATGAAATAGATTTCTCGGTGCACGTGCAAGCTCGGATCATGAACAACAGTGACTGCTATATTTTTCTTGCAACCATTTTCTCGTTGCAGAAGCAACAAAAAAATTATTTTGGCATATCTCGTGGTTTGAAAATTCATGCTCATTAAGGCTCTTCTCAATTCCGTTTTTCACTGCGGTATATAGTCGAAAATTGGTATGTGCCATATTTGGCACAGTGTGCATGTGAGTGATGAAATGTGCAATATGATGCCATCTATGTTTTGTTGCACAATGCAAGTACAAACAAAAAGATATCCTCGGAGATCATGCAGCACTGCTCGTTTTTGTCAGATTTCACTTTTGGTGGTAGGTTTTGAGATGCTTCACGAAAATATATGAGTGTCAGCAGCAGTACCTGGCAATTTTTGTTGCATTATTGGCGTGGGTGCACAAAAAAATTATGTGAAGTCTAATCAGTGCACGGCGATATTTAGCTTTTACGATTTGTCGGCAACTGACGCTCACAACCACAAGTCAGCGGCTGGAAATTCGGGCGGGAAAGTACAGCAAGGCGGCACCATGCGAAGAGCCAAACGTGTAAGCGGCCATCTTGCACGTAGATGTCGGCAGTCAGATGCACTAACCAAAATGTTCAATTATGCCTGAACACAGGAACCAATTGCTTTGCTTTATTCCACAAATCAAGCTAAAAGTCCGCCGCGGTGGATCAGTGGCTACGGTGCTCGGCTGCTGACCCGAAGGTCGCGGGTTCGATCCTGGCCGCGGCGGTCGCATTTCGATGGAGGCAAAATGGTAGAGGCCCGTGTACTGTGCGATGTCAGGGCACGTTAAAGAACACCAGACGGTCGAAATTTCCGGAGCCCTCCACTACGGCGTCTCTCATAATCATATCGTGGTTTTGGGACGTAAAACCCCAGATATTATTATTAAATCAAGCTAAAAAGACCGCAATCAGTGAGATTTTGTTTTTCAGCCATGGCAGCAAGTTTGCTGGCCCATTTGCATAGTGTGCCATATTTGGCACAAACCTCTATCTTCATTAATACAGTCACAATAAATCTCAAAATTTTCGTACATGTTATTCTTCATGTAGTTCATGATAAAAAATGATCAAATAATTTTTCAATTGATTTTCTCATAATTCATGCAATAGAGGGTTAAGGCACTCAGTAATGACCGTAAGGTTTTAGCAGTGGCGCATTCAAAAATGAACAAAATATAACAATAAGCTATATTGTAAAGGCATCCTTCATTTTAATGAAGTTCAAGAACACTGGCATGTACTTCATCGGTACTTCATCGAAAATAGTTTGTATTCTGTAGACGGCTTAGTGCAGTCAGTGGCCAGCACGTTACTGCACGTACATGAAAAGGGCTATGCTGTCTAGATATCTTACGCGGAGCAGGACAAGCAATGTCATTTAGCATTTCAGGACAGAAGATTGGAGCTTATTAAGTATCACAAAGCCCTGTGATATGTTTTGATTAAAACATGAGACACACGTGCGATCTTTCCATTCTCAAGAATGAGATATGACCACAATAGCACGAAAAGATAGTATCGGTTTTTTGGTAATTACTTGCAATGTACATGCAACTGACGAACTCTTTGTTAGTGTGAAAAATTATCTATATTCGTGCAACTTATGATCAGCCTAATCTGGGACCACTGTTGGGCGGGGTTCCGCATGCCGGTATCTCCTTTTAGATGACTATGCTACCCGATCGAACGCCATCATGGCCATTGGCACGAATACCGTTAAACGAGATACATGTGTTTGCCGCGCTTGAACAACAATTTATGCGCGTTTTAACAGCGAAGCTGTTTAGCAAATTCTTCCTGGCGAGTCGATGGAGAAAGCTATCATAATCATAAACGGGTACGGGCTACAGAAATTGTGTAAATCCCACTACTAACCATCAGTCTTCTAAAAAAGAAGGCAACAGTTAGCCCAACAAATGGCTGCGAAGCGATGGCGGCGACCCGAAGACCCGGAGTACGTACAACCAGAGAATACTAGGGAACGGGAAAGGCAACGGCGACTGTGAGAAGACCCCGGAGCGACGGAAGGCCTGCGCCAACGACGACCTGCCCGTAGATATATAATAGATGCGAACGCTTGGTTACAGCGTCAGTTTCTGTCTCGGCAATTTCGACGACCGCGTCGTGTCTGTGACTGTCTGTGGTTAAGTTTAGTTATTTGGTTTTTTATGGCGCAAAAGCAGCTGAGGCTATGCTGCGCCAGACACAAGGTGTTAAGGAATGGACACTGAAATGAGCTTTTACAGCTTGCTTAAGACGTTACATTCTTTCAGAAAGTTTAGCACGTCAGCCAGGGGTACTATAGGGTCATCTCCTATTAACAAAGCAGGGGTGTAAAGGTACGTGTTGTCTGTATAGTTTGCTGAAATGTTTTTGTCTCTGTGTTTCAATGTTGGGACATGTGATTAGGATATGCATAAGTGTTAACGGTTCTTGGCATTTTTCACACGTTGGTTGTTCTTCCTTTGCCAGTAAAAAGTTGTGTGTCAAGTGGGTGTGTCCAATGCGGAGTCGACATAACACAACTTCGATAAACCGTTCTTGGTGACGGCGGTTGGTGACGTTGGTTAAACTCGAACCTCTCTGCGCTGAGAACCAACGTATAAATAACCTAGCAGCCCCTAGATAAACCCTAGCAACATCCTAGAAGCCACTTATACCCCTGTCACACGGCAAATCTAATGTTATTCACAACAAATGTCATTCGTCTGTAATGCCATTTGTTTGCTGTCACACGGGGAAACCTAATGGCACTCGATGAAAACAACATTTCCTGTCGAAGGAGTTCACGGAACACATTCGCATTCGATTTCGGACCGAATGCGTAGTCTCTACGGCAGCGACTTTTTATGGAGGTGGCTGTTAACTTATGTATGCGTAACTTTTGTAACTCGTAAATACCTTATTCTTTACTAGATGAACTTTTCACTGGATTCATGACGTAACAGTGCACGCGAAAGTTTCTAAAAAGAAAACTACTCAATTACAGCGGCTGGAGGCGGGCCATGTTCCATTTGTGCACTGATGTCGTTGTTGCCTGTATAGCGGGTGTTGATCGTCCGATTGCACTGTTTTGGTGATCAAAGTGGCGGCTAGACTAATTAGCTGCCGCCGTCTTATTTCTGTAGCCGAGGTGTCAGCCGTGCTCCCATGCTTCAGTTCACAGTACTCCCCGCCCGGTCATATCGGCGGCCATTTTGGTTTTCGGCTGGCTCTTGGCTTGATTTCGTTTGTGTCGTGCAGCTGTGGCAAGTTGTGTAAAACGGCTGCGTTTACATTTTAGGAACACCTTTTTAGTAATAACAAAATATTTTCATGGATACACGCATGTTACATGCAAGTTTTACCACATTTTTATTCCTCCCAAAGTCATGGCTCAGGGGGGCTAAGGTCAGGGTCATCATTTTAAAATGATGTTTGTTTTCGTCATGTGACAGCAGCCAGTTAAACTAACATTCAGTTCACCTAATGTCATTCGTTGTAAATAACGTTACTTTTGCCGTGTGACAGGGGTAGTAGGACCTGCATCATCGAGCTAAGGCCTAGAAACAACTTACTTAGAAGCAACCAGAATAGTCTTCAGAATCGTCAAGTTTCGCTGTTTCAAGCCTTGCTCGGCTTAATGCAAGCTTCACCAAGTTTTACCTGCGTCTTTTGTTCAAACGCATTTCTTCGCGAACCAAAGGCATCGTATCCGTCCGTCCGTCCGTCCGTCCGTCCGTCCGTCCATCCATCCATCCGCCCGTCCGTCCGCCCGTCCGCCCGTCCGTCCACCCGTCCGTCCGTCCAACCATCCCGTCCGTCCCCGTCCGCCCATCCATCCATCCATCCATTCACCCGTCGCACCCATCCATCCAAAATATGCGGCATAAACAGCGACTCGCTCACTCCATCACATAAAATCGGTTCCCGCAATACGCTCTGCCTCTTGCTTTGTAGTCGTGGGTCTCCGGAAAACTTTTGACCGCCTACGTAGACTTCGACAGTTTTGGTTTATGTATACAGTTATATCAGTCACCATTTAATCCTTTTTTTACTATTTCTGCTCCCAGCCACGCTCGTTTCCGTCAAGCTCCCGAGTTCATCGAAACATAGTTTACAAACTGCAGGTTGCCGACGTGCTCCACCCTATTGCTCCACATGTACTGTCCATATTTTAACATTTTCCTTAATCCGTCCCATATGCAGTTAACATCATTACGATCATTGTGATTGATCTTCTGCTAGCCTTCAATCGCGTTTCTTGCTTTCCTTATGCCTAATTACATAGCCGGGAAATCGCGGTAAGTGCATCCTACATATCGTGTATGCGTCTCCTACGCATTGATTCTGGGCTGTATTTATTACCTCTATACCTGACATAAGTAATAAACGAAAGAAGGGTAATTTTAAGGGCTCGTTTTTTGTTTGTTAGACACAACATCATTTAGAAACAGCAGACAAAATAAATTCTTGTCTGCTAGTTATAATTAATGTTCTGACATAAATAATGATGCGCCAGCACTTCGGCACTCTATGAAAGCCGCGATGAAAACAGAAGAGATTGGAAGAGAGATGGAGATTACAAAGGATCATGAGGATTAGAAGGGTTTGTGATGTTCCATATTCAACAGAATTTCATGACTGATTATGTGCCTGTGATCTGTGTGAGGTTCCGCGTTCAACGGCGTCATGTTCTTTGCTCACCAAAGTCAACCGTCTTCCTCACTGTATTCCAAGTTACCTCCGTGTACATTGTGTGCTGCGCGAACGTTACTCTTCGATTACTGAGCGCATTTCTGAAGAGCTACTATGACAATACTCGCTCGAACTTCTGGTAAAACTTGAGCAAATAAACAATACCTGGGAGAAATTGCAAGCGTTTTTGAGCACGTTAATGCACTTACAGATGAGCAATTTCGTGAGCGGACGTCTGCACACCGGAGAACGTAACAGGCCGGTCCAAACCTATGGCAGCTTTGCCCGGCCTGCAAGCCTTTGCCATTTTTGCCATTCCTGCGGGTTAAGAGATTGTGAGGTGAATTAAACAGAAGATAACGAGATGAGTCATTTGTAACTAAGCAGAAAAGTTGTTTCTTCCCTTAAACATTTCGCTTTAGTAATCTGTAAGCTGATCGGATGAAGGAACCATTTTCGTGAAACGAGTGAGCACTGGAGGTAGTGGGCTGGGGGGCGAGGGGTTTGGAAGGCAGGGAAACCGTGAAAGTTATTGCCAGGTGAGGATGACGTAAATTGATGCAGTGACGCGTGCGCGTCACCGCTTCACGCTCTGGATATAAGCTGACCGAGTGATCCCCGATAAGCCTTCCTTGTTCTTGTCGCATTATCCTTGGAGACGACAGTGCTAACAGTTTTCACAGTTTCATTTTTTTTGTGTGTGATTATTACATTTTTTATTGTTGTTTGGGCAACTATACACTGTATCTTGGGTATACGTATGGGGACCATAGGTCGGCAAACTCACTCATGAGTCGACTCACTCAGACTCACTCAAACTCAGATCGAGCCGTGAGTCTGAGTCTCAGTGAGTCCGGGTGAGTAATATATTGGTGAGTTTGAATCCGAGTGAGTCCGGTTGAGAAAAATTTAGTGAGTCTGAGTCCGAGTGAGTCCGGTTCAGGAAACTTTTGGCGAGTCTGAGTCAGAATGAGCCCTAAGCGCAAAATGTATTGCTTGAGTGAGTCTGAGTGAGCTATAATCTTTTTTGCCGATCTATGGTTCTACTTAACGAACTTCAGCATTACTGTCAGCCTTACGTAGGCTCACCTTTATACTCAGGCCGACTCACGCATACTTCAAAGCACCAGCGTTAATACGCCAGCTCAATATTTATTGATCAGAGGCGTGAGTTACGGAGGAAGGGAGGGGGGTGCAGTGACCTCCCTCCCACCCCCCGAAAACTGTTTCCCGGGAATTCTTTGATAAAAATGTTTCATGTGAGTAATATATCTTTCAATAAAAAAGGTGCTTACTGGATTGCAACCACTGATATCTCATATTTGAAGGTGCGAGGTCAAAAGGCGCCAAGTAGAGCACCGATTACGCGAGATATTGGTGTTCAAGGGCATTGACACCAAGTTCAAAGAAGCCAATTGTACGGTAACGAACTCATGAGTCGGCTCACTCAGACTCACTCAAACTCAGATAGAGCCGTGAGTCTGAGTCAGAGTGAGCCCGGCTGGAAAAAAATTTTCGTGAGTCTGAGTCCGAGTGAGTCCGGCTGGGAAAAATTTTAGTGAATCTGGGTCCGAGTGAGTGCGGTTGAGTAAAAGTTTGGTGAATCTGATACTGAGTGAGTCCCAAGGGCAAAATATATTTCATGGGTGAGTCTGAGTGAGCTCCACATGTTTTGCCGACCTCTGATGGAAACGCTTATGAATCTGCGACGAAAAAAAGAAAGAAGGAATTGAGCGAGCTGAAGCGCTCATGAAGCACTTATGCTACTCAACAGATTCTTACATATGCTGCATGTCTTGTTCGGCGGCAATAATTTTGCCGCAGTTTGTAGATTTTAACCACAAGAAAAAAAATGAGGACAGTAATACAGTGTATAAGCGCCGCTAAAGTTAGGCACAGGGGGATTTTCTGGGCGCCCAAGAAACACGTGAGAAGTGAGTGAGTGAGTGAAGTGACTTTATTGAAGGTCCGGCGAGGACACGAACTCGTCGCCCATTGGTTGAGAGGGTTCTTTTTTTTTAACGAGGCTTGTAATCAGTTGCCTGTCAAGCTGCTGAAGGTGGTGTTCCAAATAAAATTTTAAAGAACTCACCGCCGCGGAAAAAGCCCGTGACGCGCACCCCCGAGAATCCTCCTCGGCTAAGTGGCGTGCAGCAAAAAAAAAAAAATAATATTATTAATAAAGAAAAATAAATAAATTTTTTTCTGGGCTGGGGTTTTAACCCGGGTTCCTTCTGTCCGAGAGGGATTGGCTTCGCCGCTAGGCCACGCGCCGCTTTTTTTATTTCCGGTCTTTGACGGTAGGCCACGCGTCCATGCTTGCCCATTGTCAACTGAACTGAAGTATGCGAATGCGCTCTACCGACATTGCAAAAAAACAATTGTGAAGCGGTACCCTTGCGAAGGGCGCTTCATTGAAATATTTCATGTTGGTGGACTAATGAGATCTAGTGAACAACGCGCAAGGCTGTTATATAACGAAGAGCACATTTCGGGAAAATTCCGACCTCGAGAAAATTCAATTCCTAATCCGCGTTTCCATGATGGCGTGATGGACCTTTCGTTGGGCCATTCAGTATAGAGGTTGACGAACGCTGGTAAGAATATGAAAGACACCACGCCGATTCAGCCAGAAAACAGCGTTCCGGGGATGGCCACTACCTGTGGGCCTTGATATCGAACATAGTCTGCACCTAGCGGCGAGCGGATGAAACCCCGTAGTGCGAGTTGCCCCTTTGCGTCCTCTGCTAGCCACATCATGTTCGCATGTGTGCGAGCGTAATGCATGCCATGCACACCAGAATTCCTGTGCTGTTCCCGTTGACTCGTTCATGCAGCATTTAACCCTGTACTTGTCGTCCACTTTTATTGAATTTGAGGATGCTTTGTTCGTGCAAAAAAAAGCGGAATTTGTATAGGGTCAAGCGTGACGCCGGTTCTGTGCCAGATTTTTCTTTCAACGTTTGGCAATGCCCTGTGCAGCTCGATGAGTGACGAAAGGGTGGTTAAGGTCTTCTGGTATGTTGATGATTTCCTGATTTTGTTAAACTTGAAGAACCCTACTGACCTATATGATGTATCATGTGACATTTTAAACTCCTTTAAATCATGCAGTAATGTTTTAAATTTTGCCAAGGAACTGGCATCAGAGAACGAAATCACGTTTTTAGATTTGAAGCTTATCTTTTCGAACACTGGCCACGTATGCTGGATGTACGCGCCACGCACTAAAAAAAACACCTTTTGCCGTTTGATTCATCGCATTCTAAGCTTGTCAAGCGTGGCATTGCGAACCTGTGCTTTGGCATTGCGAACCTGTGCTTTAGCAATGCTCTCGAGAAAAGTTGCCACCATTCAATAGACCAAAGCTTCAATGAGCAAGTGACGCGTCTAAAGGCGGCTGGCTTTCCAGACACCGTCCTAAAGGTGGTAGCTGAAACAAAAATGAAGAAGTTAAAGAAATAAATAGGCGGCATGTCACGCACCGGGCAAAATGATGACCTCAGGCGAGTGGAAGTCCTTCCATATTTCCATAGGCTTTCACACAGTGTCAAAAAAAGTTGCATCGAGGCATGGCGTACGAGTACTGTTCTCGGCGCCATGCAAGCTGTCACGCCTTTGTGCGAACAATGAAGAAAGAAAATCAAAGGACACTTGTACAACTCGACACTCCTCAAAATTCGTTGACTGCGTCACAAATGTAGTGTATCGGATACCACTTTCATGTGGTAGGTTGTACATAGGACAGACGGGGCGCTGTGTGAACACTCGCCTGAAAGAACATGAGACGTCAGTTACTTCAGGAGGAGGGGCGAACTTGCCTGCGCATTGCAGAGCGTGCGGGTGTTCAGCCATCTTTAACGATACTGAAATTATTGGGAAGGGATCCACGAAATGTCAGAGGGAAATAATTGAGGCATATCAAATGCAAAAAAAACGGACAGGCTCGTTGTGTAAGCGCACCTTCCATTTCGCTATCACGAAAAGAGGTGATGTTTTTAGACAAACGTAATTACAAGGTTTCACACGTGCGTTCTTATCTGCAAGGTTCTTAAAGCACATGAGCGTTTTCGTTGTGCCTCGTCGATTGCCACATGCTCACCACTCTCCTTCCCCCCCCCCCCCCACCTAAGATATCATGTAGGGCGCATGCGCGTGTTGGCTTTCTTTTTTGAGCAGATGTTTTTTCGTTAAACTGTTGTTAGTCCCCAGTGTGTGTGGTCGTCATACCTCTCTTATTGTGTACGTGTTTTTTGAAGGCTGGCATCCTCGTTTCCAAGTTATATTTCAACTGCAGTCTTTTTTTTTTCAGCTGCTAGAGCAAGAAGTAAATTACTTAATTGGTTCAGTCTCGCAACACCATTTATAATGTAGTATAGGCAGAAGACAGGCTAAATACGTACAAATGAAATAAGAAAGAACATTGAGCACCATGAAAACACCACTATCACCGAATGCCAGCACCCAACTGTTTGGCAGATTGCGCTTCTCTCACACATAATAGGAACGCTCGGCCACCTTCGTGCGCAAATGTGGCAATAGAGGGCGTTCATGTCACCATTAGGCTGGAGTCAACGCGCTTTATTCGCCGACAATCAGCTCGAACCGTTCACGGCGAAGCGCCGCTGTGTACATTCGGATGCGTGCGGCCGACCGCCTATCCACACTAACGCGACAACAGTGCTTCCATCTGTAGCCCGATCTCGCGGCCAATAGTAAAACCGAACTGACGTTAGGGGAGGAAGCATTGCACAAGGCGAAAAAAAGGAAGAAAGAAAGAAAGAAAGAAAGAGAGAAAGAAAGAAAGAAAGAAAGAAAGAAAGAAAGAAAGAAAGAAAGAAAGAAAGAAAGAAAGAAAGAAAGAAAGAAAGAAAGAAAGAAAGAAAGAAAGAAAGAAAGAAAGAAAGAAAGAAAGAAAGAAAGAAAGAAAGAAAGAAAGAAAGAAAGAACGAAGATCAGGCGCGCACACGACAAGCTTCGCTTACCCCCATTTCCCGATAGGGGAAGGGCGGATTATTTTTCGGGTGAGAAGGGCTTTTTGGAGCACCAGCTTCACAGGTCAGTCAATGAAAGCTTCGCTTGAAAAGAATGAGCTTCCAAAAAAGATGAATGACAAAGCTAACGGAGGAATCACGCTCTTCTAATGAGCTGAAAAGACAACGTAGGGGCAGGCCTCGTACACTCGATTGAAATAATCTGATCTGGCAAACGCATGACGCCAGATCGTGTGTTGCACTATAGTGTTACTTACCTAAAGTACCACCAAGATTTTTCCCACCTCTAATTTTAACCAGACCTGCACTAAAAAGACAGAAACATGTTATACATGACTTAATCACAATTGCTTTCATGTACCTTGATATACACAATAACATGGGTCTGTAGGAGGAGTTAAATGCTTGCCATAAACGCCAGATATGACGACAAAGTTAACGAAAGAACATGAGAGCGCATCGTGTGCGAGGTTTGCCTGATCGCAATGTCTTGTGGTTATTGCCCACATGTAGTAACTATTTTGAGTAACCGTTCTTTGCCTAGAAATGGGGAAGAAGCCCTCATTCCAACAAACGACCCGGAATACGCGCAAACTCAAATGTTTATGTATGTCAGGTTTGCCGTTGGTGGCTACTTCGCGCCTAATTGGCTACTTCCGAGCCATTTCCGGCTATTTCGAACTTCTATTTTGACGCATTTACTGGCCATTTTTCTGATTACTTGCAGGTAAAATACCAGGCGAGCGTAAAGAATAACCATTGTTTCCATCCTTTTCTGCCGTTTTTGCGGATGCGTCCTCCCCCATGTCCTCGCCCCACCAGCTGGCTGGTGTGCATCGAGGACCCAATGTGCGGTTCGACTGCTAACATGGCGTGATGAAGCTGCGCGCATGTAAGAAAAAAGCATGGCTAGAGCACTTCTGACGCTGCCCGCCGTCTACGCTGACGCTGCACACCAGTTTTAATGCTGAAGCACAGCGCGTGTTGTCGTGCGAACTTCAGAAAAAGATATGTTGAATGAAATGAAGCTGGGCTCTTCATCTGAAACTAGATTTCACTACTTCAAGCTGGACTGGTGTTGTGGTAACTTTGTATAAACTTCACTCTACGGCTTCAAGGAAAAGCAGGTCCGACATTCACTTTTCCTTCTTAGTTGTTCACCCAATATTAGTTTGGCAAGCGCTCTATTCAATGTAGAAAAAGTGCATGCAGGCTCAGCCCATATGAATTTATTAATTTATTTGCTACTTACTTGCTGTTTGCAGAACTAGCAAGAGGAAAAATACTGGGCTCTTTATTTTATGTTTTATTTATTCCAAATAATGTTATTTATTGTTCAGTAATAAAAACTCTACTCATAACATTCCTATTGTTCAATTTGGCTACAAATTTGGCGCCATAAGTCGGCTATTTTTCAGATCTACCCAACGGCAACCCAAGTTCATGTCTAGGGGTGTAATTGCAAAACATGGCCATCTACTGAACGGCGCACCCACATAGCTCACACGTTATGTCTTCGCTGTTTTCGTCACAGCAGATCACACGCCTCAAGACAGTCTCCCGTTGTAAATATTGTTACAAGCCATTCTCTCGCCAAATCCAAGACAACGATGAGTGCTGGGCCGTGGCCATTGTCTAGATCTGGTGCCTCTGGTGTCTTGGAAGAAGCACTCACGAAAGTTTAAGTCCTCTCTCTGTATGGGCAACTGTGAGTTGAGATTGTAATATTTTATTCGGTGAATGTCTACTGACAGAAAGAAGTCACTGAAACCGCACCCATAGTAGCAAAGAAGGTCACCATTTATTGAATATGAACTCGAAGGTCAAGTCGATTTGTTATTAAAAAATATTTAACTGACCAATATAGTGAATTACCAGTGTCCCCATACTCTATTCGCGTCACCCATTCACTCCGATTAGTGAGGTATGTTTCACTATAGCATCCGCACCACTCAATACTTCTGCCTATGCAGCATCAAGCCATTCCAGCGATGAATCGGTAACATTAATAATTCGGTGTTATACGGCGAAGGCCACAAAAGCAGCACGACGTGCACTTCTAACCTTTAATGTAGCTTCTAGAGTTTCTATAATACAATGTGGACACCGAAAGGGATCGCGTTTTATAAACATTACTGAAGCAGCGCTTCGGCTTATGTAGCAAACGTAGTTCTTAATTACCTGACTGCCATATAGAGGATGTCAGACATCTTGTGTACTTTACTAGTGCGCGCAAGATCTCCTAATGCATCCAGTGTTTGATCTACCATGACCCGTCCATCGTCATGTAGATGTAAATAGTCTTGTTTGACCTGGAAAGGTAAGAAATACTCTAATCGACACCAACACAAGATGTCATACAGTGTTTTCGTTACCTGCAGTCCTTCAATTGCTGTTAACCCTATCCTGGCGGGTGGCTCGAGCTGCTGCAAGCGAAGGCTCACCTGCAAATGTAGACCAAAACAAAACCTTGTCTCTATAGTGATAAGGACGAAAAATATGCGTGACCAGGTAAAAAAGAAGTAAAAATAAAGGTACTGCAACATCGTGTTACATTGAGGGTCGCATGCACTACGAAACACAACTTGGTGATTTCTGATGTTGACGTATTTGTAAGTGTACCAAATTTGCAAGAGACAATACAAACTTTTCATAAAAAATCCTATGGCAGTCGGGGTCCTATCGTCTTGGCGCAGAAACTCTACGTCGAAGTGAAAGTACATTGCCGCGACAAAGTGTCCTTACGTTTGTATATAGCTCAAACTATCTAATTAACCTTTAGTCAATAACTAGGGGTCAGTTTTTTTATATAGAAATTGAAGGCTGTGCCAATTTACGGCATTACCCATTTTTTTAGAAATGACCAATGTTACGCGTAATTTGGGATATTGAAAATTGAAATTCAAGGCCGATGTCAAATATACTCGCGCCTGGCGCACATGGAACACGACCCGTCTGTTACGTCAAACCGAAACTCCTCGTGACGAGGAAGAGGCGAAATTTCAATTAATCAGCGTCATAGCGGAAGCTAGTCAAGAAAAAGGCTAAGTCGTCTGAGACACACATGTACCCAGCCGACACGCTCCGTCCAGCGGACATCCGATAAAGATCCCAACGCACAGTGCCCGTGACGGGCGCCCGTCAGATATCCAATAAAATTTCTGCGACAGACGTCCGCCGGAGTTGTCCTCCGTTGGATGTCCATAAAAAAATTCACAGTTTCGCCACTAAGGCGAAGCAGTGAATGCGATAGCAAGAAATTAGTTTGTCACACAAAGAACGACAAGCAGCTCGATACTTTCAACGCGCCACCGCAGCACAAAGAAGGACGCTCGATAAGGACGCATAGGTATGCACAGGACAAGCGTGAACTAACAACTGTCGCAGCTGTTACGAGAGAGAGATACTCTTTATTGGAAAAACAGAGAGTTTTGCCGGCGTCTATATAGCGCTGACATGCTACTCTGTACCTATAGGGATGGGGAAGGGGACTAAAAGATTTCAGAAGAGAGAGCAGAAAAGAATGAGAAAAAAGAATATAAACAAATAAGAACGGTGCATGTGAACCTGATAAAAATATTTACAGTTAGGGTGTCAGGTAAGTTAAGCTTTTCCTATGGAACTTATTCGATCATTAGAGCCTTTCGACAAGGCCAATTTCGGACAGGTAATTGACTAACGAATGTATAACCCGACGCTGCTTTGAATGTCCGGGCGCTGGGCCTAATATGTTGCGCAACGTTAACTGTTCGTGGTAAATCATGTCCACTTGTCGTTCAAACAATTATCTCTCGTCGCGGTACGCGGGACATTCAAGTAGTATGTGCTCCACTGTTTCTATGTTGCCACAGTTATCACAACAGGGACTTGTGGTACGTCCAATGCGGTACAAATAACTGTTCGTGTATGCCACGTTCAGTCGGAGACGATGATATAATGACTCTAGGTGACGAGGGAGTGGATGGGAAATTTTCGCTCTCACTTCTGGCTCAACACAATACAGGAAGTTATCTTTGCGAAACGGCAAATTCCACGCGCGGTCTTTTTCCTGATGGGCATATCTTTTAGCGATGTTCGAAGCGTCGGCTTTGGTAAAAAATATTCTTCTGAAATTCCGGTATTGGAGTCCATTTCGGGCGGCTTCATCCGCTTTTTCGTTTCCCGAAATACCAGCGTGGCCAGGTATCCACTGGAACGTAATGCTATGTCCAGCAATCTTAGCCCTGTGATGAAGATATGCGATATCAGACACTACCGGTTGGTGATTACCACGCTTAAGCCTGTTCCACATGCTCTGTAGGGCTGCTTTAGAATATGTAAATATTGCCCATCTTTTTGGCGGAGCGACATCCTCTACGTCAGCGGAGTTATATGGCATTCGGGAGGCCCTTTTGGTTTTACTACGACAGCTGTTACGTGTTTGTATTTGAGCAACGCGCTGCGAGTGTCCACAATGCAGAAGCCGATGCTGTTGTTGTTGCCTCTGACATGGCTCACACCCACTCATGGGGATTGGCCAAGGATTCATTATATGATTATATGATTTTTCGGCGCTGTTTGATACTTCTTTTTCTTTTAAACTGCGGCACGTGGAATGACCCCTCTGCACCCCCTGCCACGCGGTGGCGTCTCACGCAAGGTGCACGCTGTTCTTTTTTTTTTTCGTTCCACATCACGAGTGGGTTCAGAAAGGGGCCCCTTTTACGTGCGCGTCTCAAGAGCAGTTTTCAAAGTGAAAGAAAATGTAGGAGCGTTGCGTGATAGAAAACACGCTCAAGCTCCTCCAAGCTCTCTCACACCGTTAGGGGGACCTTTCAGGTTAGCCCTTTCCCAAGGAATGTCCACCCCCCAATATAATGTGGCTAGACGCAAGGCCCGAGCCCGCTCTCTCATTAATTTTACACATCAAAGCTTTCAATTAGCTTCCTATGTCGATGCTGCCCAGTACGGTCGCGCAGATTCATTTGTAGCTGTTGTAGCAGATCCTGACGGGAGCATCGTTAATGCAGCTTCGGTAAGACACATCACAGTGTCTGCGGCAGAACAGGTTGCCATCGCGCTCGCTATGACCGACCCCTCGCGGCCTTACATATATACCGACTCAAGATCAGCCATACGAGCCTTTCGATCTGGTTTAGCCTCGAAAGAGGCGGCGGCCATAATAAGGCAAAGGCCACCTGATGCTTCGCATACTATCGCATGGTTCCCGGCGCACATGGGACACAACGTTCATCCTAGCAAACCCAACCCGAATGCGCTAGTTCATGACCAAGCGCGAGGTCTCACGTTCCGCGATGGTCCCGATGCACTAGACAGTCCGGGTTGTGAGCACAACTCTGACCCACTACTCTCTTTTCATGAAATAGTTACACTATCAGCTTGGCCGCAGGAAATTCCCGCTCCCACACCCTAAGCTAACTAGACCCCAATCTTCTACGTTCAGAATGTTACAGACGGGATCTTACCCGTCGAGAGGTAAATTTAGCCACTTTGCTCCGGACATCGACCCACGCTGCCCTGAGTGCAATGCAGAGTATTGCTCGTTAGAACACATGCTCTGGCAATGTTCTGCGTTACGAAATGCGCCTTTTAATCAACAAGAGTACTGGGAGGAAGCCTTCAGAAGTGGCGATCCCCAGGAACAACTAAGGCCCTGTCCAAAGGGCCTGCGAACGGGCGGAGGACCATGGTCTTCCGGTCCCAACGTGGGCGCGGCCCGCAACTACGAGCTTGTAGTTCCTTTGAACCTTATTAAAGTTTGTTGACTGACTGACTCCAAGACCTGCATACCGCCAGCGGTAAATGGTGTGTATAAATAGCTTGCCATTATTGTGCCAGCGCAAGCATGGGGAGTAGCTGAGAGGTCTAGCGCACCGCGCTGCGGTGCAAGCCGTCACTGGTTCGAATCCCCGGTCGGCTGCCTTAGAATATTTTTTCTTCTGATTTGTTTTCTTTGTGCCTTTTTTATTTATATACATACATATACATATCCGCGGCATGACGGCGACGGCAAAAACCAGCCGAGAGTGTCCATATAATTGCTATCGCAAAATTAATATTTGGGGTCTGATTATGATTTTGGGGTTTTATTACGACCAAGATGTAAATATGAGACGCGCCGTCGTGGAGGGCTCCAGAAGTTTTGGCCAGCTAGGATTCGCGCACCTAAATCTAAGTACACGGGCCTCAAGCATTTTCACCTCCATCGAAAATGCGGCCGCCGCGGCCGAGATTCGGTCCCGCGATCTTCTTGTCAGCAGTCGAGCACCATAACCACTAGACCACCATGGCGGCTGTTCAAGAATTTAAGGCCTTATAACCCCCAGAACGTCGTTTCTGGTGGCCGCGAGGCTCGGGTTAAGACACCGCCACTTTCCCTTCATGTAAAACATACGCCAGCGCAGTCTACTATAGAAACAGCTGCTCAGGGTTGCAGTTGGTCGCTACTATGCGCCAAACTGGCTGCTTAACGACTTCGTCTGGCGATGAAAATTTCATGTTGGCCCCTTGGCTGCTTTCTGTTTTGCACTGAACTTCTATTTCGGCGCATTTAGTAGCCATTTTCTTTATTCTTTGCACATAACATACCGAGAAAGCCTAACGACTACCAGTGGCGTACCAACTCTTTCGCGAGTGGGGGGGCAAACCTACCTCACTTGCTGGCCGTGATATATATATATATATATATATATATATATATATATATATATATATATATATATATATATATATATATATATATATATATATATATATATATGCGCAACACTATTTTCAACACGGCATATTGTTGGCCATTGGTTCTTCGGCATTTAAAATTTTCGGTGTGCCATAAAATCGCCTGCTTGTTGCATGACGTCACGAATCTGTGAAATGTCGTGGTGTTTATTACAACGTATGCACATTAAACAGCGCATTCATGTGCTGAACAATACTTAAAACATTTTGGAATAGCTGGAGAGCGTGTCCTTCGAAACGTAATTCAAGTAGGCTAGCCGCCGATCACATTATTAGCGGCTACTTATAGCAGTTGGCGAGATGGATTCATATGAGTATAATAAATATTTTCACTTGCAGCATAACGACGTTTAGCAGTTTGTGCGCGTATACATCTCTGTGAGCACATCCTTGCTGAGAGAGAGGGAGAGAGACAAATAAGCAACGCTGCGCGTGTGTGCTTCTTTGCCGTCCGAGATGTACTTTGAGCTGTAAAAGTCAATTCAAGTTGAATGAAAACTAACTAGCCCGACTCTTAATTAAGCCTCCTTAATGTAAAAAACCATGGACCTTCACCATCTCCCTGTTCCGGTTGATCAAGTTGCGGGGCAAGCTTAAAAGCTGAGCTTCCCACTGTGCTCGAGTTCACTGCTTTACTCGTCGCCACTTTGCAAGCTGCCGCCATCGCTCCAAGCTACCATAAGCAAGGCAGCTCAGTCTGATCAGAGACTCAAGCGGAAACCTTTTTTGACGCTTCTAGTACGGCAAAACTAAACCATTAAAAAAGATTCGAAACACTCATCGGCTCACAGCAGCTTCTACAGAGCAGCGGTGATACTATTCCTTTTCGATGAAACAAAATGATTTTCCTGAAGCAGGAAGTACTTTGACCGATCCATAAAAAGCTTGCTCGTTCCTATCCGTAATTGCATCGTCAATGATTTAAATTTCAGGCCAGGCACAACAGAATAAAAGCATGAACGAGTGCTCTATTGTTATAGGGCCCCTGCTCAGCGCTAGCCTGCTCTGCAATGCTACAGCACAAGGCGCGAAAGCGTCGCATAGGCGGCCCGCACCGCAAAGATTCTACAAGAAAAATCGTCACAGCAGAAATGTTGAAAAAATTTCATTATATTGTAACATTCCCTCGTAACCTTCCCATTTCCTCGTAACAATATAATTGAGTGATTACTGTGGTGAAGGAAAACTTCGCCTTAGTTGTTGGTTTCGCAGCGTGCAGCCACAGTGACCACTGTCGAAAGTGGGGGGGGGGGGGGTTCAGCCCCCTAACTTTACTCAGTGGGGGGGGGCTCGCGCCCCCCTTGCCCCCCCCCGGCTGATACGCCTATGACGACTACCTTGTGTTTCCAAGCTCTTCTGACGTGTAAGCCGATGCAAGCGCATGTATTTCGCCCACAAGCAGTCTGGTGCTCAGCCAGGCACTTCGACGCAACGCACGGCGTGCCTGCCAAGACGGAGTGACGAATGTTTTGTTCTTGTTCGCCTGGTTAATTTGACTCTCACCCACTATGGAGGTCTGGCGAAATATTCGGTGGTTTCACAAATCTGACGAAAATATCCAAGATAACATATCAATTAAAGGTGAAATTTAGGTGCGCTTTTCGGCTAAGATCAAACTGACGAAATTGCGTGCATGTTGGCAAACGCGTGGCTGGCACACCGTTCACGTTGCCTGCCATTCATGCTGACGCTACGGACCAGTTTCTAATGGAGATGCGCAGCGTGTGCTCTCGTGTGAACTTGACAAAACAGTGATCCGCAACAAAATAAAGCTGGACCTGTCATCTTCAACCAGATATCATTACTTAAAGCTGGACTGGCATTATGGTGATTACTAATCCTTTTCGGTCCGCAACTTTGGGAACTACCTCCTTCTGCGATAAATGTTACTACTGAATGGCTGGCTGGTATGTTCCAATATTATTCTCTCTCTATCTATTCTACATAGACGATACGCAGGCGCATGAAACTTACATTGTGTTCATTCATTTGCAACTTGTTTTGGCTTGAAGACGTAGCAAGGGGAGAAACAAAAAAAAACTGCGCTCATATTTCTATTTGTTTGCTGATTCAAAATGATATTATTCATTGTTAAATAATAAAACTGGTTTCATAATACCACTTTTCGAACGTTTGCCTACATATATGGCGATAAAATTAATTGGCTTGGCTACTTTGGCTACTTTTAACTTGAGGTCTGGCTCCTGTTCAAATCTACTCAACGGCAACCTTGCAGCTGCTGAGCCTTCCTGTCTTCACTTACCGAATGCATAAAGAGCATAGCGTAGGCTATGCGGTCTTCTGTTTCATTGCCGAAGTACGCGGTGTGATTGAGAGCGGTTATGAAGTGCGTCTCCACGGTATAGTTATCTGGGAGGTCTCGACTTTCTGTGAACAAAAAAGCGGAAAACAGGAGAGTTTGACATGTGGCACCCTTCAAGGTAATGTTATATTTATCCGTAGACGTACCAATTTCTGGATAACGCGGATCATTTCCATACTCGTTTTCTGAAAAAGACAAGACAGACTGTATTACTGGTATTCACGTTGCGGGAAAATAGCGCTATGCTTTTCTTGTGAGTAGATGTGCGCGAATAGGTTAAGAATTTCCTGTGAATATGGGTGTGCAATTGTGAATTTTAGAACCGAATCGAGCACGTATACGAATCGAATTCTATTGGAGTAGTTTTCGAATTGTAAGGCAACCATTTTCAAAGCAGCCCTAGAATAGCAATGTAACTATTTTCGAAACAGCCAGAGAATCGCACAACATTTTATATGAAAGAAATATTCACTGTATTTAACAAAGGAACATTGCTAATACTTTTAACCGACAAAATAAAATAGTGCAGTTTTGTAAACTCAGGCAAGCAGCAACTAGAGCAGCAACTAGAGCCTTAGAAATATCTTGAAACGGCAGGTGTAAATACACGAGAGACAATATTATTCAAGGTGGCACTTTGTCAACAGCTTTAAAATAAAAACTGATATGTAAATATTAAACAATAGTCATGAGTCAACGTCATGACGAATGTCGTAATGAAAATAACGTATTGAGTACTCTCTGGCTTCGGTGACACTGCAGTTTTAAGCAAAAGCGCTTTCATCTTTTTAGTCAATATAGTGCTGATAGTCCTGTAAAACCTTGGGCTGCATGCATCTCGAATAATTCAATGAACAGAACAAGAAGCATTACCCTCTCTGTTCTCACGTTTCGTTTCTTTGAGGTATTTTTCATCGGTGTTTATTCTTCGAAAAATATTGGAAAAAATATTCAGTATTTCTAATATGAAATATTTGATTTGAGCACCGCATCGAATAGAACGCTATTCGATTTGTAATTCGAAATTTTTTAATCATCGCAAGCTACTACATGTGGCGTTTTGTTTCAGGAAAGGAAGCGCCCTGAATAGCAAAGCCACAGATAACACGCCATGAAGATGATCTCGTTGCACGCACATGCCATATATTTATAATATCATATTTCTCACCACAGTATGACAACACTAACACTGGTGGAAAGTGGCCTGGAAGTGAAATGTACGCTCGAGGCAAACCATTGAAAGCTTTCACATTGCTCAAAGGACAACGCACTCAACCTAATAACCGACCCCCGCCACGTATGTTTATTATTTGTGATGAAGACCGCTGTACTCGCTCGTTTATGCACTCGAACGGCAGTTTAAAGCCGTCCATCGGCTTATATCACGAATGGGAATATCACTCACAATGACTTCTAAAACGCAGGTATTATTTTTTAGTGTCATTCAAGACGTCCAGGAAGATGGAAATAAAAGTCATGAAGAAACATCCTAACGGGACACAAGTACACGGCGCAGGCCTCTTAAATTCGGTGATTTTTGAAGATTAATGGATCTCAGTAAAGTTCGTTGGGCATATTTTTAGCAGGTTTTTGTCATTGATTCCAAATTACAGGCGTCAGAGATATGCGAATGTTTACACATGGATTTATTGATTGTCTCGCACCGCTCGCCGGGTTTCCCGCAATTACTGACCACATTGTGTGTGCGACATCATTTATGGCAAAGCGAAGGAAGTGACGGAACCACGGTGCTGCAACAGCGTCTGCTATACACAAAGCAACGATAGTGTGGGTTTGGCCAGCGCTTCGCTGGTTTCGTGCGTGAATCAGAACCCTGTGGGCAGGCGTGCGTTTAGTGAGAAGTGGTGTTGCGTTGTGGGCTGCACACGGTTCCCCCTTATAATTATTGTGACAGTCAATTAAAAACTAGCAGCTGACGCTTACCCTTCATCTATTATATTAGAGTGTTTTAGCTTGCAGTGCCGGCCACCACACGAAAAGTACGGTAACAGCGCACCGGTCGTAGAGTGCGCATTCGCGAACTTTACATTACGGAAGCTCTTTTTAGGAGCGAAGCTCCTTAGGCCGGCACCCCGCTGTCGCCGTCGCCGTTGAAGCTCCCTGGCACGGTGCCAGCTATGGCGTCTCCCCATCACGCGGGAGGATAAATGAGCTTTATGAGCGCTGGAACGCGGATGGCGTCTGCATGATGGGCAAAGCTCGAGAATACGAACGCATGCGAAACGGAGGTAGATTACTCTCCCTCTCCCTCTTCCTTGGACTCTGCCCTCTCCCCTCACACCGGCGAACGCGCGAAACCATCGCTTCACCTTGCCGTCCGCCCAGTGGTTGGTCCGTTGCCTGGAAATAAAACGCCGCACGGGCCGAACGCCGCGTGCGTTCCACTTCTATGGAGCTTCGCTCATCGATTGTATATATTTTTTTCGTAATTTATACTGGGTCTATCCATATACGGTAAGCTGCGCATCGTGCGAAAGGAGACTCGTACTTGACTTGTATTGAACTCCACCCACCGATCCTATCAACACGAGGTTAAACGCTGCTATGCACAAACGCATGCATTTTTTCTAATATCTAGGCTAATGTAAAGAATCTTAGTTCTTCTTAGCTTTAGCTTGTTACCCCATCGCGGCAGAAACCAACTCGAGCGGCCTGGGCAGGTGGTGCCATATGGCTGTAGAATACGCAACCATGTTAGCACATAGCGCCAACAAGTGTGTTCTGCTTAATCGAAGAGGGATGGCGATTCTAGTTGACCTTCAGATGCGTCCGAATCGCAGCTGTCTGTGTCCGAAAGCTCTGAAGAGCGTGTGCACGTGGCAGGTCAGCCACAGATATAGTACGGCTTGTACGGTGTGTTCACCTATACCGCTGAGCGTGAGCTGTTCGCGGATTTTGCAGCTTTCATACTCCGCGCTGGAAGGAACTTACACAACTGCGGTCTTTACCATCTTAAACGTTAGGCCAAGACAGTACTGTTCGATTGGGTTTCGGTGTCATAAGTTTTTTGTTTATTAAAATTATTTTGAAGTTCGTTCAGTATTTCTACTATAGGTCCCGTGACAGGAGCGTCTCAGGAACGTGGAAGCACTACTACTTTGTCGTGGTAAAAAATCACCAGAGTTGGCCTTTACAGCTCACGTGTCCGTGCATTCAGGTCCCTTACATTATTAGGCCTACATTTTGGTATCACTTTTCGAACGTAAAGTAAGACGCATACTTAGCGGCTCGCACACTTACAATTCTTGTGTGATGTCATTGATCTCCGCATCGGAGTATTATGTGGTCACCCATAATATGCGAAGTGCATCTTTTCTTGGTAGTAGGATTCCATCCATTTCATTCCCGTGTACTTACATTGACTGCCTCTTAAGAGAAACGAAGAACACTCCCAGAGCTATGCATCTAGTTAAACGTACCGTTCATGTGTGGCTGTTATAAACACATACATACATACATACATACATACATACATACATACATACATACATACATACATACATACATACATACATACATACATACATACATACATACATACATACATACATACATACATACATACATACATACATACATACATACATACATACATACATACATACATATATACATACATACATACATACATACATACATACATACATACAAAGCTGGCAGGGAGCGTGAAGTCAAAAGAAAGCTTGCAGCTTACCGACATCATTCACAACATCATAACTCCCAGGTGTGACGTCAATTAGTGATATTCGGTGCGCCAATCTTTCCTGTGTCGACCGTTCCCAATTCTCACAAGGTTCAATTCTGTGAGTGTGATTCACCATGCCTGTCTGAATAAAAAAAAAAGTAGTTTTCACGTCGAAATTTTTGCGTGGTGTATTTTACAGTGTTCTGCTTGTGTAGCTGCTCCCTTCATTAACTTCAAATTAAAAATGACAATCGCGAAAATCATTCACAGTATAAAAACAACATGAACTCTTCCTGAAAACTGTCTTGTATAAGTAGACTGCCATGTACACTGCGCAGCCAGGTGTTTATTTCGGGTGGGGAATTGGAGAAAGGAGGTCAGGTCCTCTATGTGGGATTGTTTTGTTGTACGTACAACATACAGACGAAGAGTAAAGATTTCGGGGCATTTAAAACACTTTCCCCTGGCTATGGTAATGCTGTATTGTGGTAACGATGCGTTACTTGACAAAGCTGTTTACTCACGACGTGATAATTTCCTTGACCTACGGGCTTAAGGATTAGCGATGCCAGTTTGTCCGTATCTTCGAACAAGTGTCTCTCGTAGTGGGAACCTTGAACCTGCGCATAACTTCTGTTAACACTTCCTGGAGGCATTTTAAAATAAATTGTGTGCAGTTATTCAATTCTTTTGCGCATGCTTGCACCTCGTATTTTTCCGATACGGCGATGTTCTATACGACTGATAATGCAACTGCATAAAAATAACTTCGCGAAAAAAGTACACTAAGCGAAGCAAACAAGGCCACAGGACAGCTCTTTGTTAAAGTAAACAAGTCACTTTTCGTTGTACAAAAAAATATGTCTTGTGTAAACGTTTCGACTAGCACCAGTATATGAAACGTTATTTGCAAGCCTTCGAGTATAGTTGTGATCAATGACCAGCACTGCAGAACTACAATGTGGCTCATTTTAAGAATATACACTTCTACATGGAATGACGCGTTGTGAAAACAACACAAGGTATACTCCCATAAAAAATCCACTGGAGCTTCGTCCTACTCCCCTTTTTAGAGGGGAAGGGGAGGGGGGCAGGCGCTTTGTCTCTTAAATGTATGCCGTGCCAATTAACTACATCAGCTTCAGTCATTGTTAAACGTAGAATATCACTTCCTGTAGGTCTTTGAACGTGCGTGCTCTCGCGAAAGCAACGTTCTAAAACAACGGAGGAGGAGGAGGAAAGAACTTTATTGCGAGTCCAGCGAGTTGGTGGGGCGGGCCAATAGCCCCGCCTAGGTGACGGCCAGGAGTCCTTGAACCCTGGCGGCTTCCTCGGCCCGCTGGACGGCCCACAGCTGATCTTCGAGGGTGGCACTGAGCAGCGCGGCTTCCCAGCGCGCGCGAAGGCTGTCACTAGAGGCCGCGTACTCGTTATGGGCACTAATCCCTCGGCATTCCCATAATATATGCTCCAGAGTGGCTCTGGAGTCACAGTACTTGCACTTGTCCGTTTCATAGATGTCCGGATATATTATGTGCGAGAGCGCAGTGTTCGGATACGTCCTGGTTTGCAACCGCCGCCATTCGAAAGACTGCTTTTTTTGTTAATTTTGGGTGAGGTGGCGGGAATATGCCCCTCTGTAATCTATAATGCTTTGTAATATCATTGTATCTGGTCATTCTGTCTTCCCACTCCCACTCGTCTACCACGCCGTCACGATCGCAGGGTGCTGGGGCGGCGCTTGAGATTGCAACTCGGTCTGTAAGCCCTCGAGCTGCGTCATGTACAGCCCCGTTGTTGCTGTTTTCCGCGAGGGCGTGGGCGGGTGTCCATGTAATGTATGTATCTCTTTTGCTGGCTTGACACCCTGCAAGTAGAATGCGTAGTGCCTCCGGGGAGATGCGGCCGTTGGCAAAGTTTCGTACTGACGTTTGAGAGTCGCTGACTATCACGGTTGCGTTTGTCTGAGCTACTGCGAGAGCTATGGCTACTTCTTCCGCTGTCTCGGTACTTGTGGTGCGTATCGTCGCGCACGTCTTACAGCGTTTTTCGCTATCGATTACGGCCTGCCGTAAACGCCCGTCTGCGCTTGTATCGAGCAGCGTCTACGAACACTGCGTCCTTGTCATCCGAACTTTTTTTGTATTTCCTTTGCTCTGGCCTCTCGTCTCTCCTTATGTGCTCTGGGTGCATGTTCCTTGGTATAGGGGGTATTATCATTGTTTCCCTGTCTCTCTTGGAATGTCCATCTTGATGCCGTG
>JALIZH010031865.1:0-19955 GCA_030522465.1 Rhipicephalus appendiculatus
TCCTCTCCTACGATCCTCCGGTCCTTTCCTCTAGGAATCCTCTACGCAGCGGCGGGCACGAAAGGTGGTGTGACAGCTGCATACCCGCTGGGGGGCGCCACGGTAGTTCCGCGGTATGAAAATGACGGAGCGCGCGCGCCTCATTCTCTCTCCTGTGCCAGACGCGAAGTTTTCAATGATAGCCCACAGCGTATACATATCAGCTTCGCGAGGTTTTCGGTAGCCAAGTAGGTTAGTTAGATGTTACTGTCTGACCTTTTCAGTTGAAACTCACATTGTTTTACTTACACATAGCATTCGTCACTGCGATTGTGCTCTCCTACGCTCACCCTCTTCCTCTACTCTAGGAATCATCTACTCTACGGACCGGCGCCCGCGTACCACAGCGCATCCGCGTCCTCTCCCCCTCTCTCCTATAGGAATCCTCTACACTATGGAGCGGCTCCGGCGTCCCACATCCCCACAGCGCATGCGCCTCCTCTCTCCTCTAGGAATCCTCTACTCTACGGAGCTGCTCCCGCGTCCCACACCCCCCACAGCGCATGTACGTACCCTACCCCCTCTCTCTCCTCTCCTACGATCCCCCCGTACTTTCCTCCAGGAATCCCCTCTACGCAGCGGCGGGCACGACAGGTGGTGTGACAGCTGCATACTCCACTGGGGGCGCCACGGTAGTTCCGCGGTATGAAAATGACGGAGCGCGCGCGCCTCATTCTCTCTCCTGTGCAGCGCCGCGATGAGCGCCCGGACCGCTGCCGTGAAATGAGATCGCCGACGTTCCTCCCGCTCAAGCTCAATTATCTCCCCCGCTGCTTCGCATCCACACATGATTTCCATTAGCGGGAGATGCAATTTTTAGATGCGAAGCATCTTATGCTCGGGGCTATGTCCGTCCCTCCCGCGTCCGCCCCGCGCCCGGCCGCTTTCATGAAGTAGGGAAGCACCCATTATGCGAACCAGAACACTGTAGTAATATGAAGGCCGTCAACCACTGCAACAGTCATCAGAGTCATGGCCGAGAGCACAGAGAGGCTGCTTAGCAATGGCTAGGCAGGTAATGTCTGTCGCCCAGGTTGACCCCATTCCTTGATCTTGCTTGCATGTGTTTGGAGGGGGCTTAGTCTGTCCCTCCTTCCCGCGTCCCACACCACCACAGCGCATGCGCGTCCCCTCCCCTCCCCCCCTCTCCCTCTCCTACGCTCACCCCCCTTTCTCTCCTCTAGGAATCCTCTACTCTTCAGAGTGGCCTCCGCGTCCCCCACAGCGCTTGCGCGTTCCCTCCCCCTATCCTCTCCTACGCTCACCCCCTTTCTCTACTCCAGGAATCATCCGCTCTACGGAGCGGCGCCCGCGTCCCACATCCCCACAGCACATGCGCGTCCTCCTCTCCCCCCTCTCTCTCCTCTAGTAATCCTGTACTCTACGGAGCGGCTCCCGCGTCCCACTCCCCCACAGCGCATGCACGTCCCTTCTCTCTCCCCTCCTACGGTCCCCCCCGTCCTCTCATCTAGGAATCCTCTACGGAACGGCGTGCACGACAGGTGGTGCGACAGCTGCATACTCCGCTGGGGGCGCCACGGTAGTTCCGCGGTATAAAAATGACGGAGCGCGCGCGCCTCATTCTCTCTCCTGTGCAGCGCCGCGATGAGCGCCCGTACCGCTGCCGTGAAACGAGAGCGACAACGTTCTAATTATATAATTATCAAGCTAATTATCTCCCCGCTGCTTCGCATCCACGCATGGTTCCCTTTAGCGGGAGATGGGGGAAGTTTTAGATGCGAAGCATCTTATGCTTGGGGGCTATGTCCGTCCGGCTGGCGTCCCCCGTCCCGCGTCCGGCCACTTTCATGAACTAGGGAAGCACCCATTATGCGAACCAGAACACTGTAGTAATATGAAGGCCGTCAACCCTATCACACTCATCAGAGTCATGGCCGAGAGCACAGAGGCTGCTTAGCAATGGCTAGGCAGGTGGCGTCTGTCGCCCAGGTTGACCCCAGTCCTTAATCTTGCTTGCATGTTTGGAGGGGGCTTAGTCCGTCCCTCCTTCCCGCGTCCCACACCACCACAGCGCATGCGCGTCCCCTCCCCCTCTCTCTCCTACGCTCACCCCCTTTGTCTCCTAGGAATATTCTACTCTACGGAGCGGCCCCCGCGTCCCACAGTGCGTCCCCTCTCCTACGCTCACCCCCCTTCCTCTACTGTAGGAATCATCTACTCTACGGAGCGGCGCCCGCGTCCGACATCCCTACAGTGCATGCACGTCCCCTCCTCCTCTCCTACGATCCCCCCCCGTCCTCTCCTCTAGGAATCCTCTACGGTGCGGCGCGCACGACAGGTGGTGTGACAGCTGGGGGCGCCACGGTAGTTCCGCGGTATGAAAATGACGGAGCGCGCGCCTCATTCTCTCTCCTGTGCATCGCCGCGATGAGCGCCCGGACCGCTGCCGTGAAATGAGAGCGGCGACGTTCCTCCCGCTCAAGCTAATTATCTCCCCGCTGCTTCGCATCCACACATGGTTCCCTTTAGCGGGAGATGGGGAATTTTTTTTGTACGTTTGTTCATAGGTGGCAGCACACTGCAAGTGATTTGCTTGTTGACCGGTTTGAGAGCAAAATGTTCTCCGCGCCATCCGCGCCCAGATAACGTGGTGACGTCAGAGAACATCTATACCAACTTTAGAGAACGGAAACTGTACCCAAGGTAAATGTAACTGGTACCGAAGCTTCCATAGAAGCCCATACGTTCATCAGCTGCTCATGGGGCTTAGCGCCATCTGTGTGAGGAGGGAACACTTCCGGCGGAACAAAAAATAAAGCGGGTGTGACGCAACAGCTAGTGAACAAGTGACGTCATTTTGTTGGCACTAGCGCGAAATTTGATCACAAATTGGTTTTCGTAGGCCCCTGATTGCTAAGGAATCGCGCTAAGGCGATCACCAGCGAGTGCTTCAGGAGTGCGCTTTAAGTCAACGCCAGCTAATCTAATATCCACTCATGACTAGATAGTGATGTTTAAGTGTTCTACCGTTCAATTCGCCTCGGTTTCACTAGAAAACTTACTTTTAGAACTTTTATTCGGCGTTCGCGGCATCTTCCACAGATGCATTAAAGCAAGCCGTAGTGTGCCGTTCATATCTTCAGCGTTGCTTATTTACTTGGCACATACGTAGGTTCCTTAGTGTACACAATGCCTGTGTTCTTCAGTTCTAACAAGAAGAAATGACGCTGAGTCCCGCCAAAATTATGCCACTTCAGTTTTATTCAATGGTCACAATAACACAATTATATTACACTGCACACAATGAGCACCAAGTGAATAAGCAGAAAAAGTGTGCGGACACTAGATGCGCTTTGTTTTGCCTCATGCTCCGATAAATTACCGTTACGGATGCGAATGCAGGTATGCAAATTGTAGCGCAATAGATAACTTAGCGATCTGCTCACCGATAACACGAATAACCGTAGGCACTGCATGTTCAAGAAGGAAACCGGGCCGCAGGAATACTGATGCATGGAAGTCCATTGAGCACAGTCCTCTTAACCGTTGCCCTTCTTTCTTATCTAGAAGACATGGGTCGCCAGGCGTACGTGTGTTGCTACTGCATCTTTGCACAGCACATCGTTTCCGCAGGTACCGAGGCAAGCACTCGACGTTAAAAGTTATCCGTATCATAACGCTGCCGGTTGGACACTGTACTCACGACGTTCACCAACGATGCAACGCACGTAACAACTTGGCTCACAGCACAACTTAAATTTTCACCAAAAATAATTCAGTGAACGCAAGCAAGTGCGGAACACTAAAACACGTGAGGGGGGTGTGTCATCACAGACTGATTTTACGAGCGCGCGTTTCCATGCAGCGCAAGGGCTGCAGTGACTAATAAATGGCGTGCGCAGAGGGCGCTAAGAAAAACATTTTTCGTAATAATAAAACACTGTCCTAAACTATTTGCTGATTGCACATACATAATATTGTTGGGGGAAATAAATGTCATTTGTAAAACAAACGATTGCTTCGCCTTTGAATAAAACTTCATTTCTCGCTATTAGTATTTGTTCCCTCCAAACATAGTCGCGCTGTAATCGAAGCTCCTATAACTCCCCATGCTGATGTCGCTGGCAATAGCTGCTGAACCGCTTTTCGTCCGAAGTTTCGCGACCTATTTGGATAGACCTTGCTGTACCTTCCACTGTAGAACGGAAATAAGGGTAGCGGCGGCGTAGTGAAGTGCAATAGGGCGAGCGCAGATGGCGCTGTTCAAAGAGGAACCGGAAACCAGCGCTCAGGCAAAATGGAGTCTGGCCTGCGGTTCTGCAATTGCTATGGTTCTGCGGGTTCTCCCTGCGCTAGGCTGGCGGTACAAAATGTGACATGCGAATCCACCGTGTGGGCGTCGCTACAGTGCTGTGCGTAGTTCCTGTGGGAGAACGTCGCCAGGAGACCCAAGAGGGCCTCAACTGGTGAAGAGACACGCAACGTGTAAGGTGGCACTAGTTTATAGATTAAGCAAACAATATGTGCTGATAAACATAAATTCGTCTCAAACAAACAAAAAAAAATCAAATTCAAAACACCAAGAAAACCTGCAAGAAGTTCATACAAGCAATGAGACCAAAGTATGAAATGTGCGGATCAAATTCCCGAACCAGAATTTGCCTGCGCCTTTCGTTTGCATCAGCTTCCTAAGCGGAAATAATGCAACAATCGGCCGCATCGAATATTTTAGTTGCTTGTCACATTTTGGATTATAATCGAATGACGGAGCTAGTCCAATGACGAAAGATATAGTTTAACGCTTTATCTTCGGCTGATTCAATCTGTACTGCGGTAAAATGGTAAAGCCAGCAGAACATCTATACACAGTTATCCGGAGAAACGTATCCCAATCAGATGTCATGATCGTGACTCCACTGCGCAAATTGCGGAAAGGAGCCGATTGCGATCGATAAGTTGGAGTCCACCCGAGAGATCGACCGCGATCTGAAGTGACAACACGTGTTGGATTCGTCCTGCAAAGCAAGCTGGCTGAAAACGCTCCTTGACCCATTCATTACTCAAAACAAGACACTAACTAGCAACGGATCGCAGCCAAGAGGGCTGAGACGAATCTCAGCATGCATGCCTATGGGACCCACTTGGCAGTATGATAAGTGCCGGGTCACGAATGCATTTCACAGAGCGTGGACATGACCTTGTATGCACTTGTGCATTTTAGATGCGAAGCATCTTATGCTCGGGGCTATTTCCGTACCTCCCGCGTCCCGCGTACGGCCACTTCTATGAAGTAGGAGAGCACCCACTATGTGAACCAGAACACTGTAGTACAATATAAGGCCGTCAACCACCACTACAGTCACCATAGCCAAGGCCGAGAGCACAGAGAGGCTGCTTAGCAATGGCTAGGCAGGTGATGTGTGTCGCCCAGGTTGACTCCATTCCTCGAACTTGCTTGAATGTGTTTGGGGAGGGGGGGGACTTAGTCCTTCCCGCGCCCCACACCACCACAGCGCATGCGCGTCTCCTCCCCCCTCTCTCTCTCTCCTCTCCTACGCTCACCCCCTTTCTCACCTCTAGGAATACTCTACTCTACGGAGCGGCGTCCCGCGTCCTACACCCCCCCCCCAGCGCATGCGCGTCCCCTCCCGTTTTCTCTCCTCTCCTAAGCTCACCCCCCTTTCTCTATTCTAGGAATCCTCTACTCCCACGGAGCGGCCCCCGCGTCTCACACCCCGCCAGCGCATGCGCGTCCTCTCCCCCTCTCTCCTACGCTCACCCCCGTGTTCTGCTGTAGGAATCCTCTACTCTACGGAGCGGCGCCCGCGTCCGACATCCCCACAGCGCATGCGCGTCCTCTCCCCCCTCTCTCCTACGCTCACCTCCTTTCTACATTAGGAATCCTCTACTCTACGGAGCGGCTCCCGCGTCCCACAGCGCATACGCGTCACCTCTCTCTCTCCTCTCCGACGGTTCCCTCCGTTTCCTCCTCTAGGAATCCTCTACGGAGTGGAGCGCGACAGGTGGTGCGACAGGTGCATACTCCGCTGTATGCAGTATAAAAATCACGGAGCGTGCCTCATTCTCTCTCCTGTGCAGCGCCACGATGAGCGCCCGGGCCGCTGCCGAGAAACGAGAGCGGCGACGTTTCTCCCGCTCAGGCTAACCATCTCCCCGCTGCTTTGCATCCACACATGGTTCCCTTTTGCGGGAGATGGGGAAGTTTTTTTTTCAGCACGATTTGGCAAGAATGCACACCGCCAGTGTACTCGAACATACACACCATTAACATATGAAAAGGAATAGTTGTTACAAACAAAAACATCAAGTTAGTTGCATCATGTAATAATAATTATTGCTTACAAACTACAAGTGAAGCCCAAAGAAATTCATGTTCTTTTGCTAGCTACAATTGTACTGAACGGGTTTCTTTTGTATGCCCCTTATTTTGCTTGAAATTCACTCACTGACAATAAAGAAGTGTAGGTTGTGTTTATGATCATCATTACACAGCATATCAAAAACGACACATAACCAGAATACTATACAACAAAGACAAGTTCTGTACATCATCAATGTAAAATTTATCACGTTTGATTCATTGTTGGCATTACAGGATGCACTACTTTACCGTTGTGTGATATAATGGTTTCCAAGCTTAAAATGTATTGTTTATATTCAGCAGGACCTTGATTTTCGAGATTGGAGAGCTCAAGCCCGATTCAGGATTATATTTTGCAAGGAAGAAAACTTGCACACAGTGTATGCCACAAATGCTAAAAAATATTTCCCTTACATACTTGGTACAGTACCTCTCTGAACGAGCACTGCTTGATAGACGTAATGTGCTTTATGACTTCTCACCACTATATTGACAGTGGTGGGGCTATTTAACTGTACATGGCGTAAAAAAATTAGTCTTAACTGTCACATTTGATCAAATGGGGCACACATGATACTTAATCAAGTGCACGTAAGCAGCAGTTTATTCTGCACAACTGTACACTACATGAACGCACTGACAGCAGCTTCTCAAAACAAGACACACGGTGCAACATTTTCGATGGAGGCAAAAATGCTTGAGGCTTGTGTGCTTAGATTTAGATGCACGTTCAAAAAACCCATGTGGTCAAAATTTCTGGAGCCCTCCACTACTGCGTCCCTCATAATTATATCATAGTTTTGGTACATCAAACGCCAACAAATAATTATTGTTATCAAAATGGACAAACACCCACCACATTGGTCTAGTGGTTACAATAGTCGAGTGCTGACCCAAAAGTTAGAGGATCGAATCACAGCTGCGGCGGCCACTTTTCGATGGACGCAAATTGCTAGACGTGCACCTTCTTAAATGTAGGTGCACGTTGAGGAGCCCCGGGAGGTCCAAATTTCCTAAGCCCTCCACTAAGGCGTCCCTCATAATCGCATTGTGGTTCTGAGATGGAAACCCCCGACAATTATTATTATGAAAATGTACAAAGGTAAAGGAAATACCTAATGTTCTTACCATACAACAGATTGGTACCGGATTGTTTGTCATTACACCTTAGATTCCACTTCCTGAAGGTGATGCAACATTTATTTCAGATTTGACATTTTCAAGTGGGTTCGCCAAATAAATCTTTCCTTGCCTTGGTACATCAGTGCTTTTTTAACGCTGTTTGCATTTTGTTTCGCCATGAATCTTGTTTTCAAATGAAGTGGTTGGTGCATTTATGTACTTACAGACTGTGCAGAGTAAAGTGTTGCCATTCACTATTGACCATGTGTGATGTGTGTCCTTTGCGATTCAGAAGGTCATTTCACTGCTACATGCCTGGCTGAAAACAAACTGTGTATGGAGTACAGACATGAATGGAGTAAACGATAGACCTGGCAGTGTTACCAGCAATTTTGATGACATAGTGAAGGTGGCCGAAGATTAAACTCTATAGAGGTCAGAGTTAAGTGATCCAACGTTGAATGAACAGGACACTGAGGTTCCACGCATAACTATCGATGAGGGTAGAAACCGGCTGGAGAGTTTGGCATAACAGTGTGTTTGGTTCAGTATTTCCTATTTAAGAAATTTGGGACACCTTACGCACAATGTCTTTAAGGGGCCCTGCAATACTTCTTCAGCGTGGTCAGTAAACGCTGCTGATCGCTATTGGAGGCTCCTTAGTACACGTGAGCCAAATCTTATAGGGCAGCACGTAGCCTGGAATTTACAATTAATTATCAAAGTCAGTTAGTCAGATGATTCTTTCTACAAATGATGCCATACCCAAATTCATGGACCGTGGCTGATTTGAGCATCGTGTGCTGCATAGTTACTGCGGCCACCGCGGGAAGCTGCCGCGTGCCCGTGCGCTCGTGATCACACTGAAAGTAAGCCGTGCATTCGAAAAAAAAACAACAACGAGGTGCTCAAGTCATGATGTGCACGTGACTTAAGTTTTTACCCCCCGTGCCATCCCCCGTGCTTAACTTCCAGCGCGTTCGCCAGGATGAGAGAATAGAGAAAGCAATAACAGCGTGCCACAAATTTCTGTAACTCCATGGAAGTTAGCAACGCGAAAAACGAGACCACGCACACAGGGAGAACAGACAAGTACAAGCGCTGACTTTCAATTCAGCTTCTTTAATCGGGAATAAAACATAGTATATGCATCACAGCGCGAAACGGTACATGCGCAAACAAAACTTGCTCTTCCTTTCTCGCTCAAAACCAAACAGCACACACATGTCACATGTCTCATGTAATCCCAAGATATGAAATTTCCTTATCATGCAGTGTTACCGACGCCTGACTGACACACCACTCGTACCTGACAGATTCTAAAAATTTTTGCGGCGGTCGATTCGTGAGGCAATAAACTCCTTTAGTGAAGCCATTCGACGGTTACTTGCAAAAGTGTTGCAGGGCCCCTTTTAGACGAAATATACCAATGAGCTGGGAAACGCCAACATTGTATTTATACACAAAAAGGGAGATGTAAAAGACACATACTACATATTCATCAGCTTACTTTCAATATTACACAGAATATTTACGTAGGGGATATTGAATGGGATAAGAGAAACACTTTGCTTTAATCAACCCGGGAAACTGGCTTCAAGAAGGGATCCTTTACAATCGATTTCATGCATGTGATGAACCAGGTAATCGAGACGTTGGCTTAGTGCAACAAACACATTTACATTACATTTATAGACTGCGAAAAGGCATTCAGCTCAGTGAGGCAGTCTTGGAAGCATTGCATACCCGCGCAGTGCTTGCGCCATGTAGGAATACTTCAGCCAACATCTGCTAAGGCGTCACAACTATTTTATCTATCCACAATAAAAGAAATTAAACAAAAATAGAGACAGAGATCAGACAGAGTGGCACACTCTTCAGTGCTGTTCACTGCATGCCTAGGAGTATTCAAATGACTGGACTGCGAAGAAACAGGAACAGTTAAATTGAGAATGTCTGCAACCTATGACTTGCAGGTGACATAGTACTCTTCAACAATTACCGCAACGACCTGGAAAAAATGATTACTGACCGAAACCAAGAAAGTATTAAAGTGGAGCTGAATATGAATGTGCTGAAGACACAGGTTTAAACGCTTTAAAAAATGTTTGAAGCATGCTTTGTATTTCATGATGAAATGTTGGAACGACTTCACATGTACTTCTCTTTAACTACCCTGATACTTGGCTGTAATGCTACTGATGTACAGAGTTCATATTAAATTTCATTGTGAAGCATGCTTTGTATTTCATAATGAAATGTTAGAACGACTTTACCTGTACTTCTCTTAACTGCCCTGATATTTGGTTGTAATGCTACTGATGTACAGAGTTCATATTCAATTTCAATGTTATTGTGCTATGTATGATTTATTTATTTATTAAAAGTACTTTCAGGGCCCAAGGGTACTATAGAAACGAGTGGGGGAAAAGAGTAACATGTGGAACTAGAAAAAGAAAGTAAAAAAAAAGTTACAGGGCATTTTGCAAAGTTATTTTGAAATTGTCATCTCTAATGCTGGAAATTGATGTGGAATCATGGTGCCAGGTGACATTTGTCATAACGGCATTAATAATATCTGGGGTTTTACGTCCCAAATCCACGATCTCATTACGAGGCACACCGTAGTGGAGGGCTCCAAAAATTTCGGCCATCTGGTGTTTACACGTTCGCTGCGGCACACTTTCTTAAGGTCTCGTTTTATGTGCGGAGTGACCCACCCGTGGACCACTCGGCATATCTTTCAGGTGCGCCGTGATTCACCGGGTGCCTGTCTCATTCACTCCAAAGAGATGGCGCTGCTACCTTTGTGGCTGGAATTTAAAGCACTTATTTGAAAGACACACATCTATTCTTTGCATTCTTCGCGTAGAACCATGCTGAAATGGAAAGTTCCTGGCACCAGAAAACGCAAACACGCGTTTTTTTTCTTCGTGTTGTGCTTCCTTTTGCGTCTATAAAAGGTATGATGATTCACGAGTTGCGCTAAAATGTTTGTTAGCAGCAGGAAAAACGCATCTATTCTTATTCGACTGAAACGTATTTCAAAAATCGCGGCGAAATGATGGCGAGAAACACAATTGGGAAATAGGCCGCCACTCCGCTCCTTAAAAAAGAACATCGCCGTCCCACGTCGAATGCAATAAAAACAGATGTATTGGTTGCATTATGAAACTTTATACCACAGCACATGACGGAGAGTACTTGAGCATGGGTCACCGATGTGTCACACCACATATAGCATGACATTTTCATTCAGTGCGTCGTTGGCATAGGTCGGCAAAACTTGTGGAGCTTATTGAGACGCAGTCATGACAAATTTTTAGATACGAAGCATCTTATGCTCGGGGCTATGTGCGTCCCTCCCGCGTCCCGAGTACGGCCACTTTCATGAAGTAGGGAAGCACCCACTATGCGAACCAGAACACTAGTACAATATAAGGCCGTCAACCACCACTACAGTCGCCAAAGTACGAGAGCACAGAGATGCTCTCTGTGCGAGAGCGCAGAGAGGCTGCTTAGCAATGGTCAGGTAGGTGGTGTGTGTCGCCCAGGTTGACTCCATTCCTTGATCTTCCTTGCATGTGTTTGGGGGGGGGGCTTATTCCGTCCCTCCTTCCCGCGTCCCACACCACCACAGCGCATGCGCGTCCTCTCCCCCCTCTCTCCTACGCTCACCTCCTTTCTACTCTAGGAATCCTCTACTCTACGGAGCGGCTCCCGCGTCCCACAGCGCATACGCGTCACCTCTCTCTCTCCTCTCCGACGGTTCCCTCCGTTTCCTCCTCTAGGAATCCTCTACGGAGTGGAGCGCGACAGGTGGTGCGACGGGTGCATACTCCGCTGTATGCAGTATAAAAATCACGGAGCGTGCCTCATTCTCTCTCCTGTGCAGCGCCACGATGAGCGCCCGGGCCACTGCCGCGAAACGAGAGCGGCGACGTTTCTCCCGCTCAGGCTAACCATCTCCCCGCTGCTTTGCATCCACACATGGTTCCCTTTGGCGGGAGATGGGGAAGTTTTTTTTCAGCACGATTTGGCAAGAATGCACACCGCCAGCGTACTCGAACATACACACCATTAACATATGAAAAGGAATAGTTGTTACAAACAAAAACATCAAGTTAGTTGCATCATGTAATAATAACTTGCTTACAAACTACAAGTGAAGCCCAAGGAAATTCATGTTCTTTTGCTAGCTACAATTGTACTGAACGGGTTTCTTTTGTATGCCCCTTATTTTGCTTGAAATTCACTCACTGACAATAAAGAAGTGTAGGATGTGTTTATGATCATCATTTACACAGCATATCAAAAACGACACATAAGCAGAATACTATACAACAAAGACAAGTTCTGTACATCATCAATGTGAAATTTATCACGTTTGATTTATTGTTGGCATTACAGGATGCACTACTTTACCGTTGTGTGATATAATGGTTTCCAAGCTTAAAATGTATTCTTTAGATTCAGCAGGACCTTGATTTTCGAGATTGGAGAGCTCAAGCCCGATTCAGGATTATATTTTGCAAGGAAGAAAACTTGCACACAGTGTTCCGTCCCTCCTTCCCGCGTCCCACACCACCACAGCGCATGCGCGTCTCCTCCCCCCTCTCTCTCTCCTCTCCTACGCTGACCCCCTTTCTCTCCTCTAGGAATACTCTACGGAGCGGCGCCCGCGTCCTACATCCCCACAGTGCATGCACGTCCCCTCCCCGTTTTCTCTCCTCTCCACGCTCACCCCCTTTCTCTACTCTAGGAATCCTCTACTCCCACGGAGCGGCCCCCGCGTCTCACACCCCGCCAGCGCATGCGCGTCCTCTCCCCCTCTCTCCTACGCTCACCCCCCTTTCTCTACTCTAGGAATAGTTTACTCTACGGAGCGGCGCCCGCGTCCCACAGCGCATGCGCGTCCTCCCTCCTACGATCAGCCCCTTTCTCTGCTGCAGGAATCCTCTACTCTACGGAGCGGCCCCCGCGACCGACATACCCACAGCGCATGCGCGTCCTCTCCCCCCTCTCTCCTACGCTCACCCGCTTTCTCCACTCTAGGAATCATCTACTCTACGGAGCGGCTCCCGCGTCCCACACCCCCCACAGCGCATGCGTGTGGGACGCGTCCCCCTCTCTCTCTCCTCTAGGAATCCTCTGCAGAGCGGCGCGCGACAGGTGGTGCGACAGCTGCATACTCCGCTGGGGGCACCACGGTTGTTCCGCGGTATAAAAATGACGGAGCGCGCCTCATTCTCTCTCCTGTGCAGCGCCGCGATCAGCGCCCGGGCCGCTGCCGCGAAACGAGAGCGGCAACGTTTCTCCCGCTCAAGCTAACCATCTCCCCGCTGCTTCGCATCCACACATGGTTCCCTTTAGCAGGAGACGGGGAAGTTTTCACTTGGGGCTCACTCAGACTCACCAAAATTCTCCTGAGCCGGACTCACTCGGACTCACACTCACAAAAATTTTCTTCAACCGGACTCACTCAGACCCAAACTCACCAAAACATTAATCACCCGACTCACTCAGACTCATGGCTCGATCTGAGTGAGTCCGAGTGAGTCAACTAATGAGTCCTTTAGCCTAGAATTAGGTTTTTTGACCATGGTGTCAACGCTCTTTAACACCAATATCTGACGTAATCTGTGTTTTTCTTGGCGCCTTTTGATATAGTACTTTCGAATACGAGTTATGAGTGCTTGCAAACAAGTAAGGCCGTTTTTATTGAAAAAGGCCACAACTTACAATATATTTATCAAGAACTTCTCTGAAAGAGTTAGCAGGGGTGAGCGGGAGATCAAGGCACCCCCCTACGTGATTCGCGCGTCTGATCAATAAATATTGAAATGGTGTATGAGCGACGCTGCTTTGGAATACGTGTGAGTAGATCTTGAGTATAAATGTGAATCCAGGTAACTCTGGTAGTAATGCTGAAGATGAGTAGAAAGGACTATAGGTCGGCAAAAAAAAAGTGGAACTCACTCAGACTCAGTCAAGAAATATATATTGTGCTTTGGAGTCACTCGGAGTCAGACTCACCAAAAATTTCCTGAGCTGGACTTACTCGGACTGACACTCACGAAAATTTTCAGCCGGACTCACTCGGACTCAAACTCACCAAAATATTACGCACCCGGACTCACTCAGACTGACTCACGGGTCGATCTAAGTCTGAGTGAGTCTGAGTGAGTCGACTCATGAGTGAGTTCGCCGACCTATGGTCGTGGGTCACCGATGGGTGACGGCATCTAACACCAGAAAAGTATTCTTCTGGTTGTTTATAACCTGTTGCCACAAGAGACGTACATCTGCATTCAACTCTGACGATGTTATCACATTAGCAAGCAGATGCATTCTCGTAACATCGCGACCGCATAGAAGGAGCACAGGCCTGTGATGTGTGGTACGCGTTTGAATCGTGCGCCTTTGGAAAATGTGTCATAAAAAGAAACAAGGAGATCACGCGCGGACACAATCCTGGTAGACGACAATGACGATGAACATCGCCACGAGGGCGCGTGGCGTTAAGAGTAGACGTAAGAATGGCCCAATGACGAGCGACCACGATGTTTCGGCATGACCAATGAGGAGTAGACAAGTAGGCCGGAGCTGGAGAAGAAGCCTGGGCTGGACGAGACCAGGAGAGTTCCATCAGAACGAGGCAAGGAGAAGGTCGTCACCGGACCGGGCGTTGAAGGCGGACAGTCGGGTTGCGGACCCGAGCCTCGTGTTTCCTGGCCTGACTTCCTCTGGTTCTCAACGCGCCGCTCAGCAGCCAGGGCGTTGTCCCCGTCCCCTTCGTCACTAGCCAGCCAGCGTCCCCTCAACAAGCCGAAGCCTTCGCGTTTCTGTTCTGCATACGTCGGCCAACTCCTCTACGTGCTGGTGAGATTGAACTCACATCTTTCGCCACTCCGCCGCTCAGTCGCGTTCGAACTATATAATGTAGTTTAGGTCTATGAACTTGCATTTTGGGTGTGCTTACGAGTGTTTACCGTCTGCAGTGAACTTTTTTATTAATGGTTTGCCTGTGTGTTAGTTATTTCGTTTTAGGTTCTAATTAAAGTTTTGTGTGTTGTTTTTGTTAAACAAATGGCTTTGTCCTTCATGATGCTCTCAGAGGCTCAGCCTTAGAGAGGTCATACCAACAAAATAAAGAACCTGCATCACAAGGCCGTGACCCACCGGTGACCCACGCCGCAGCGAACGTGTTAATGTGCACTTACATCGCACAATACAAGGGCCTCTAGCATCTCGCCTCCATCGAAATGCGACTGCTGCGGCTGGGATCGAACCCGCAACCTTCGGGTCAGCAGTCGAGCACTGTACCCGCTACACCAATGCGATGGAACCTTGTCCTAACAACAAAAGAGTCATCATAAAATTTTGTGCGACAAGATGGTAGCTAACACTGGTTTGAGCCCACCTTCTAGAAATGATCCGTCCTTGGTGATGCGTAAAGAGCAGGATGAAACAGAGTCCTTCAAAAATTATTGTTATAGTGATAGGTTTTGTTAATTAAGGCGAGATAATTTTAGGTGCAACAAAAGGTCAGGCAAGTTCAGCGTGATCTTTAGGAACTTGAAACTAGAATAATATGAGTAATTTGATGAGATAAAACGTCCTGCGCGGTTCTAACTGGCTTTGACAGTGTGAATGACAGTGGTACGAGTAGGATCCGATATGGTACATGCATACTCTAATTTAGAACATACCAAGGTTTTGTAGAGTGTTAGCCTCAGAGACAACGGGGCAGTGTAAACATGTCAGCGCAGATAACTGAGCACGTGGTTTGCTTTATTAGTCACATATTCTACATGCATATTCCATGAAACATTAGAAGAGGTGTGAACACCTGGGTATTTATAATTATCAACAGATGGTAAGGGACAGTTACTGAGAGAGTAAGTACGCAACCAATGAGTAGGAGGCTGATGTGAAACTCGCATGCGTTAACATTTAGTTGTATTAAGTATCATGAGCCATTTATGGCACCATTCAGATACTACATCTAGATTGCATTGCTGGTTAACACAATGGTAACATAATGGTCAGTAATTTCCTGTTAAAGTACACAGTCATCTGCAAATAGACGGACAGTTGAAGAAGAAACGCAAGTAGGAAAATCAAAAATGTAAATTAACAGAAGAAAAATTGGCCGCGTATCTGCGTTCTTCGCTGCAAATGTCGTCGAAAGACGATAGTCTTCTGCCGGCCGTACTATTATGTTTTGCCTTGCCTCAGACAGCGCCTCCTCTACGTTGAATCGGCCGCATCTGGCTGGCATGGATAATATAGAGGAGGCACTGCGCGAAATATGGACGCCATCTGGCAGTAGCATCCGGGAAACACGAGCTTGTGCAGAACCCAGCGCCCCTGCCAGGCTCTTTCGTGCACAGCGTCGCATTTGCAGCGCAGCCTAAGAAACACTAGGGTCTTTAAAATTACGTATCTAAGTATTTTCTAATAAAGAAACACACCATCTAATACTTACGTATTGATGTTGCGCCTCAGTAATGCGTAACATTTGCTTTTTTGATCGACAATGTTCACAAGTATGAACGCAGCCGATTGTGCAAGATGAATGGGCGTTCAGAAAGTGGTTAAACTTTGGCCGGGTGGCTGAATCAAGGGACAGACAGACAGACCAAAATTTCTGCGATGAAGTATCCCAAGAAAGACTATCGTCTTTAATAAATTATAACGCATAAGGCAGCCAATGTCTGTTGACGATAATCAGTGAACCTCCTGAGATGCCTGGCGTTACAGGCACGAGGTTCGAGATTACCTGTTGCAGTAGACGCTCAGATGTTTCGTTGTGCCTGCAGCATGTACTTTTGGGCATCCTTATCCTGTCGTTGCATGGAAGTCCTGAAAAGACAGAAGTTGTAACATCACATATTGAGAAGCAATGTTTGTGAAGAAAACATTTGCAAAAAAATAAACATAAGAAATGAGTAAATTGCAGTTTGTTGTATGTGGGGACATACCTTAAATGGCTTCTAAAGCCCAAAGTAGCTTCTTTTAGGTAAGAAGTGCCTTGTCTCTGGTGTTGACATGCAGTCAACAGGGAATACAGACCGCAGGCTTTAACAGTACTGGTCAGGAGGCTAGGCATGAAAAAAAAGAAAGAAAATACCACATTAACGTGTCCCTCTTTTCATTTGCCGCACTAAACCAAAAGTACACTCGTAACTATGTGAAACTGTTGTTACAGAAAATGTATTTAAGCATAGGATAAAAAGAGCTTGTAACCGTGCCTCTCATGTGAGACCACTGCAAAATTTACAACTCGTATGCTTCTTTAGTGTATGGTCTAGTTACAGGGGCTAGTTACGAGAATATATTTTGTCGAATGTCCACATTCATCACCATTCCTCCAGTTTACTTTCACTTACTGTAATCTGATTTAGTCTGTGTTCTTTGTACTATTACAGATTGCTGTTTAATATATTTGTCATGGAAATGTTTTTTTTTTCAGTTAGCCGGTTAATATATCTACATTATACGATTTGTATTTTTTGTGTTAAGTATTGAAGCGGTACGAGCCTTTGCATAGAAGATGAAGAAGCACGAGAGCCGGGGCAGGAAAGAAGAGAGGGATGAAGTCAAAAATAAAGCAGATTAAGATGGACGCCAGTTCCATACTGAAGCTTTAATGCTGTTTCGTTCTTTCAAGTAGGAACACTACATTATTTTGGCGCAGCCGGCAATCGAAGCCAACATGTGGGTGACGTTCTTCCTTGAGACCTCCGCGGAGAAGATCATCTCTTCAAAGTACGAAGTTCAAGATGAAGCAGCGGTGGGACTACCTCGGGAGCTCAACTCGGAAGAACTCGTGAATCTGGTTGTGGAAAAGGCAGCCGTGGACACTACTGAACTACGACGGAAAGGTTCGGTGAAAGTGAACTTGCGTCTGGAAACCTTCAACGACCTAGTTCTTGAGCCGATGCGTCGGAAAGGCTCAGGATCGCGGTCTTCGTCGGAAGAGGTGAGCCTTCTTTTGAAAGCTCTTAAGCTGCAGCAGGAATGGATTGTTCAACAGAACCCAATAGTGACATCGCTTATAAGCTCTCTAAATGCTGAGAAACCGGTAACTAAGTTTGTAGAACCCGATGCCTTCGATGGTGTGTCTTCAAGTCCAGAAAGTTGGCTTGTGTTCTACGAATATGGCGCTGGGAAAAACAAATGGCTGTCTGATAAGGATCAAATTACCAGCATGCGTGGTTACTTGAGAGGCGTTGCGCGAAAGTGGTATGAGGTACGCATTATGGAAGAGCGTGACGACTCTTGGAGCCAGTGGAAGCAAAAATTTTTGACTACATTCTGAAGAAATCCAGTACAAAAAATGGAACATTGCGCTCAATTTCAAAGCCGAGCAGAGCTCCCTTGTCGAGTATTTCTTTGAGAAACGCCGTCTTTTAAAGCTGGCTGAGCCTATGCTTCCTTCTTCGGCCGTAGTAGCCCTAATAATGCGTGGATTACACACTGAAGTGCTGAAGCAAGTGCAAATACATTCACCCAGAACTCTAGATGGGCTCCTGGAGTGTCTTCAGAACATAACATCTGCTTCTGAAACTCACTCAAACAGCTTTTTCAGTCGGAGTAAAGCAGACTGGTTAAGCCGCGATCAGTGAGAACCGAGCCACCTTGCAAGTAGCACGACTAACATGACTTGGCGCGTTCCAAGAGGTCGAGTGAATGACATCGACATTGACGCTCAGGATGATTCGACGACAAAAACTAGTGAACGAGGGTGATCAGTCCCACCCGATGACTCCAAGTGAGACTGTTTATTTAAATTGCTCTAGCCTACTTCACATCCCCGTCCAAGTAGGGAAACAAACATATGATGGCTCTGGTAGACTGCGGTGCTTCGGTGTCTATAATAAACGCCAAGCTGGTGGATGCAAGTCACTTGCGCAGTGGAAGAGCCTAACGGGTACAAGGCTACGATAGAAAAAACACGTTGCATGATCAGTGGGCATCTGTAAACGTCTAATTCCAGGGTCATAAAATAGAGAGTGAAGTGTTGGCGATAGAGGGTGTGACGTACGACTTTTTGCTGTCAAGACCAGATATAAAGAAACTAAAGATCAACGTATACTGGGACGATGTGGTTCTAGTCGAAGGAGTGTTAAGGAACGAGACAAATGAGAGTAGACAAGATAACCTACGAGTTGTCAAGTTCGCGGAGGATAACGAAACGGCCTACCCTGAGCTGGTGTGCATAGGAAACTATCCTCAGGCGATGAAGTCTCACCAGGTTCCTTTCGAACTTGCTGACATGACCGTTATCCGAAAATCACCTTACAATATGTCAAGAGAGCGAAAGATGTGGCTAAAGAAGGAGCTGCAGGAGATGCTACATGCCAATATCATACGACCATCGGTATCACCCTTCGCTTCTCCCATAACGATCGCACCCAAGGAAGACGGAACCTTCAGATTGTGCACCGACTACAGGGTTCTCAATCGTCCGACGGAACTCATACCATTTCCCATGCCGAATATCAACACATTTAGAGATGAGGCAGGTGGTTGCCGATATTTTTCCCGCATCGATTCGTGCAAAGGTTTCTGGCAGATTCCATTAATTGAAGAAACAAAAATGTACACCGCTTTTTATCACATCTCTACGAGTACAACCGGCTTCCTTTCGGTTGGAAAAACTCGCCAGCGTGGTTCCAGAAGATCATGAACGACGTCCTAAAGCCATTCCTTGGTGTTTTTCCAATGTGTACATAGACGACAATATAGACTTCTCCAAAACAGAGGCTGAGCATCAGGACCACCTGTCTCAGGTGTTAAATGCCTTGAGCTCGGCACATGTCAAGGTTAATTTTAAGAAAAGTGCATTGTTTCAAAGGAAAGTTGTGTTTCTTGGAAGAGTCTTCGATGGGAACACCAAAAGCACGACTCAAGAGTCCGTCGAGAAGATCTCGCAGTTGAAGAAACCATGTGACGCCCAGTCCCTGCGTGTGTTCTTGAGATTGGCAGGACATTTGCGATCTTTCATAAATGACTTTGCTCTCAAAACTAGATGCCTCACGCGCTTAACGCAGAAAGAAGTTCCCTTTGAACGGAATGATGAATGTGAGAGAGCCTACCGTGACTTGGTGCGCAGAATTTCTGCTGACCCTGTTCTACGCATACCAGATTTCACTTTACCATTTGAATTGAACACGGACGCCTCACATTATGGGACCGGTGCAGTGCTGTACCAAAAATGTATTGAAGCATCCGGCCGAGAAAAGCGACACGTAGTAGGTTACTACAGTTACACCTTCAAGGCATCTGAAATTAACTACACTACTACTGAAAAAGAAGCACTGGCTGTTCTGAAGGCCGTTAAGTACTTCCGTACGTATCTGGAAGGTACGAAGTTCACTTTGTTCACCGATCACCAGGCCCTCACACATCTCATGAATATGGCCCAAACTAAAGGACGTAT
>JALIZH010031866.1:0-10314 GCA_030522465.1 Rhipicephalus appendiculatus
ATTCTAGGAGGTTTAAAATGGCTAATGGTATGCGCATGAACGGTGCTTTCTTCGCCGTGTTAGCGGCTGTTGAGATCTCAACCGAGAAGAAGAGTGTAGCAAGCGTATGAGTAGCGAATGAGGCTCCCTGTATCACTCAACAGGCTTGCATATCAATCGGTATATGTTTTGCCGTCTGACAAAAATACCGCATACGTTACTACCTCTGGTTTTTGTTGTACTTGTCTATAGTCGGGTACAACGTTAGAAGACAGGAGAGGCCCCGCCCAGATGACCGAAGCGCAGCAGCCTCCGCGACTAAAGAAATAGTCCCGCTGAAAAAAAAAGCAAAAAAAGAAAGCAACGTCCTCCCAATGATCGGTCGTTTGCGCGCTGGGCTGGCAGCAACGATGGCAGCATGTTCTCCGTTCGCGGGGTCACCGGCTCTCCGGCTCATGACGTCACCTGAAGTGCGCGCCTATTGGTGGAGGCTCGTGTGCATCCGCCTTTGAGCGGACAATGCCGCTGCCTTCTAAAGTTGTACCCGACTATAATCTGTGCGGTATTTACCACTGTGTATTTCTTGATTAAAATAAGATTTCCTATATTGCCTAGTGATTTTACTATTTGAAAGCATGCAGAACAGCAGTTATGGGTCTAAGAAGTGTCTGTAAACCGTTTATGTTACGTAAAGGAGCTGGCATTCCGACAAGCAGTTGTTATAATTTGCTTTCTGTGACATATTTCAGTGTACTTTAGGTGCTAGTAGAATAATGCAATGGTACATTAAAATAGCAGCGCGCTGAGTTCACGAGGTATGTGTATGCTCTCGCCGTTAATTGTACGCTGCAAAATGCAGATGCTCATCAACCAAGCTATCCGGTTCGTCAACGGGTCCATGGACAAGACTGATGCCCTGGCCTTTGAGACCTTGCAGCACTGTCAGTCGGTGCCAATAAGGATGCACTCCTATATCGACATTTCCCTCGACTCGGCGGAGTTGAAGGTCTCCGAGGCACGCGAGAGGCTCGCTTTGAACTACTTCGTCCTCGCAGGCGTCGTCAAAGCCAAGGTTGTGTGCCAGAGGAAACGCAAAGCAAAGAAGAAAATGACCTTGCTCGACAGTATCGGCCGAGTCATGCAGGCACGCATCTGTTCCTACCTCAGCTTGACCGATGTCGTGGACATCTGAGGGGCCACAGTTGCTTTTTTTTTCTCTTTGGTGTCTTAACCCTCCATCTACTGACAATGGTGCCATGGTACGTCAGCCCTCATGCGGAGTTGAAGCACGTAAAAGCTCCACTATTGAACAAGTTGCAAAGAAAGCTGTCTCTTGACAGATGATCATACTATGTACAGTTTTTTAATTGGCAGCAGTCCAAATCAAGCGATGTCTCGAAATTGACAAGTTCAAGAAAATATTCAATGTTGGTTCATGCTGTTGCATCATCTGAGCCAATTTTCCATGCTACGATTCTATGTTTACGCATATCACATCGTATCAACGCGCTGGAATTTCACCCATTCCTTTGTTTTATTTTTTTTATTTATTATAGCACGTGCACATTTGTCATGCCCTTTGTGCGCAACGAATGAAAATGAAGCAGCTTCGATTTCTGCACCACAAGACGTGCATAGCATAATACACAGACACATGCTATTTATAGCGGCTTTTCTTGAGACAATTCTAAAATGACGTATTTTGTGACACTGATTGCAGTTTTAGGAATACGTTAAAGCCTTAGTATTATTTCTGAACTGGTTTTGCTCTTCCTTTCTAACGTACGTTTTAGTTTTTAGCCACCGCTGACAGCTACAAGAATAAATTTTTTATCCTAGAACTCTGCTTGTCTATCGTATTCTAATCATTTTTAAATGACTTGACACTGTTCGCCTAATTGAGTTCTCCTGTTGTCGTCCAATAGTTCTCGTCCGCCCCTTCATGGTGTTGGCGTCCACTGCAGCGACCACATTGCTGCAAATTCGCGTTTTCCCAGGATGTCATCCTATCTGTACAGAAGCGTGTGCGTGGCACTAAATAATGCCGCTCTTGGTGTCTATGAAAGTAAAGACAGTCTGCGAGAAGCACTGTGTGTTTGGCTCGTTTCATTTTATTACAGCAGAGCTGTCAAGGTCGAAGTTCGCCGTGTGTCGTTCACAGAAAATTATCATCATCATGAACCAGTACGCGCTCAAATCGCCGGCCAAGCACTCGGAACACATGATTCACAAGAGGAGCTGCAACAAGCTGAAGCCCCAATCAGGGTTTGCTGTCCTTGAGTTCCCGTTATTTTTTATGCACCAATGTGGTGAGTAATGGAATTTGCCTCCACGCTGGAATAGGCATGCTGTATGAGAGAGGAAGCATAGCTTTGTACAGTACAGTATAGCAAAGGGTGAGAAAGAGACAGGGAGAGCGAAAAAGCTTAGCCAAGCCAGGACCTAGGAACACGGCAACTCTGCTGTGACCCAGCCATTCGCTACTTAATTCGAGCTGCGCTAATCATTTCGAAGTCTTCCTGGTAAGTCCGATCAAGTGAGTCATGGTAAATTTGAGTACCTTCCCGTCTTACCGGTACTGTCGTACAAGCTGTGTTCAAAGCAATGATTTTGAGGATAGCGATTATGAATGAGAGATTTCGGCGTTGTGCGCGAAATCCGGTTGCCCTCGGGGGAGGACGATGAAATGCTGCCCTCGAAGGTGCGCTGACCAATGCGTATTTTAGGTGGAAGCACCTCATGACCCCCACAATGTCCCTCAACTGCCGTCCGGCGTTTACAGCAGATGCAGCGCAGGTGCATGTGAACAAACCGAAACATCTGTGAACAACAAAAAGGTTATCAAAAGGCCAGAACAAACGAAATAAAAGGCCAAAACACCGTAAAAACACCGACATTTAGCCACCCATCAATCAAAGCATATCACAGAACAAAAGGTTAACAAGGAAATAAAAGGCTGTTAACAAGAACAAAATAGAAGGCCACGATTCACGATTCCATTAAGACTGCTTTGCCCCATCATCAGCATTCACTACGTTGATATGTGTGGATTTTTATACGCAGTATACACACAATAATGTGTGTATCTCATGTATGCGTCTCTTGACTGTGCGTTGTTGGAGATCTACTTTCAGTGTGCAGGTGTGAAGAGTGATAGTCGAACTCGGGAGCGGATATTTATCGGCTGACAGTGGTACACAAGATAGAGAAAATGGCACAACAAAAGCTTGCACAAATTTATTCATCAGTGACGATGACAAAGAGCGATCAAGACTGCGTGCACATGAAAGGTATACTTTTGCACTGCAGGTGCAAATTGTACAAAAGCACAGATTAAGCAAAAACTCGGACATGTGTGGAGGCTTGTCCGTAGCTTTTCCCTATTATGTCCTTATGTAGAGTTTGTACGTGCCAAATTACCTTTCAATTATGAACTAACTTGCGCAGGAAAAATTTTATTGGTTGCATACCCACTTAGGTCTGGCTTCGAATAGAATTTAAAAATGCAAGGAAGCACACATTACAGCTTTACGCAGAAGACGGCATGCAAATATCCGAGAAGCAACAGGTAGTTCGTAAGCGATGAGCACTATAGAATCTGCTGGATGTGGTTCCAATTTCTGCGCTAGGTGTCCCCATGTCATCTTCTAGACTGAAGAGAATTAATGCCAGCCTGTGTTTCATTACCTCTAGCTATTTGGTTTGGTAATGCTCCTGTCACGTGGTTGTGACGGTGAAGAAGGCTGCAGCAAGACTAGCAAATAGAAAACTTTTTATTTGGACGAACTCGAGCTCGGGAAATGCAAAATCAATACACAAGCGATATACGATGTGCAGTGGTAGCAGCGGGAACAGCCGTCGGCCGTCGAGTAATATCTTCAGATAATGCACGTGGGCATTTATTCATGTGACATCGAAAATTCCAGGCTTACCGCATTTGTTCTAGCATGACTCTGTTCGCATTGCGAGCTCAAGAACAATCCAATATAACCGGGAATATTCTATAATCCGGCGCGTCGCGCTCAAGACGGTGGTTTTACGTTCAACTGCTCGAGCACATGAAAATGGAAAACAACGGGCGTGGCATTACCCTCTCCTGAAAAAGCACTGTCACAATGCTGCGAAGGAACAAAAATCTGAAGAAAGAAACGGAAACGCCCGGAAACAAGGGGAGAAAATATTATTATGAAAGTTCGCTAGCGCACATAGAAAGGCTAAGTGCACCCCACATGCACGACCATGGGGTGTGCCCGGCACCGCTGAGAGGTTGCCATAGCTTCGGGGACAACCTCTTAGTCGAATGCGCCGAGCCGTCGAAGTATACCCGGACGGTCCGAAGTATGGTCGAAAAGCTTGTCGCTCACTCCGCGTCGGCGTATCGGCGTCTAGGTCCAAACACGTTATACTATGTGGCGTCGGTATACTATGTCGCGTCGTCGAAGGTTGTAACGGCAGCTGTCGGTGCTTTTGCTGGCTCTTCATGCGCAGTCGCGCAAGGTGTGTGGCTTCTTTGGCGCGCTGAAGGTAGACGGTGACATCGAGGTTTTAATGCTATAGAGTTAAAGAGCTCATTTCGTAGAAATTCCGGTGTCGGCTTCATCGGTTGTGCGCTAGAGCACCGATCTCCTGGTGCCTTTCGTTCGTGAGTATGGTTGTGCCTTGTCATTGTCTTCATCCCTTCATTATATGTACAACGAGGATGTAGTAGTAGGCTCGAAGTTGCGAAAAGTTTTAAATGCGAATGCATTTCATAGTCGGGCTATGTCAGGCATCCGGCGTTGTCCAGCGTTGTCCAGCGTTGTCCGCGGAGGAGGAGGAGGAGGATAGGTTGAGGAGGTAAGCGCCGGCAGGTGTTAGATGTGAAGCATCTTATGGCGAAGCTTAATCCGGTGGTGGTGGTGTGCGGCGTGACCACCCTTACTGCGCATGCGTAAACCCTTAAAAAAAATAAAAAACCTCCTCTCCCCCTCTCTCTCCTCTAGGCATCCCTCCCCGCGGCAACCACACCCTCACTGCGCATGCGCCTCCCCTCCTCTCTCCCCTGCTACACTCCCCCCTCTCTCCTCTAGGCATCCCTGCCCGTGGCGTCCACACTCCCATTGCGCATGCACGTCCCACCTCTCTCTCCTCTCCTACGCTCCCCCCCCTCTCTTCTCTAGTATTCTCTGCCCGCAGCGTCCACACTCCCACTGCGCATGCGCGCCCCCCTCTCTCTCCTCTCCTACGCTCCCCCCCTCTCTCGCCTCGCGACGCCGACACAGGCAGCGTCTGCTAGCGAGTTTCTTGGTTGAAAAAACCGACTGCTCGCGCTGCACAACCGTTCACTGGCCACCCCGTATATGTGGCAATGGATCTTGACCTCCAAGGTGGTGCCGGTGGGAGATTTCTCCTGTACGTTGTTGAACAATAAAAATTCGCAGCGTGCGCGTTAACTAAAAGCGTACTGCGAGTCTCTGTGTCCAGTCGGAGTCTTCTGTCTCTCATTGCACATTAGCAGCGATTGGCATGTTCCAGTAGGAAACACCGCTCCATCGCTGCGTGCTTTACGCATCCCCAGTTTTCTCTCCTGCGCAACGCTGCGATGAGCGCTAGCGTCAACGCCGCCGCCGGTGTAAGCGTTAGCGTCCCCTTATTCACATCAACACATGGTTCCCTTTAGCGGAAGATGGTGTAATTTTTTATCTCTCCGCTCTCACTCCCTCTCCCATAGCAACAGCTGCGGGCGCGCGCGCTTATCCTCGCCCCTAGCAACCGGAGCAGGTGGTGCGGGCGGACTAGCGGAGAGTGAGTGGAGAGGAGGAGCGCGCTCTGGTGTGTGAGGGTGCTCGCATCGCGGAAGCTCGGCGGAGCTCCCGCGTGTGTGGAGAGTGTAGCAGAGGGTAGGTGCAGTGCCTCGCCGCTCCTTTTCTCGCCGTTCGCTCTCTCTCCTCCCTGCGCCCCACACTCCCGTCCGCTCGCTCGCACGTATATATAAATGGAGTGAAGCGCGCGCGAAATGCATTCTCATTTCCTCACGACTTCCTTCGGGGAGGTGGGGGGCATTTTTTGATGAGACCACCGGTTCGCAAGAAAAAGGACTCCATTCCTCGGTTGAAAAAATTGAAGAACACTTTGTTCATTCCAAAGTGTGTATGGCGAAAGCGTGTGGCCATTCGACTGACTATACCAGGTCTTTTTTTCTTTTAGACTCTCAGTGAGATAACACACAAACCGAATGTGTGTGTGTTTTCTTGCTTAATTTTTTACAGCAGATCGCACCGAGACGCGAGACTAATTTTCCTCCGTTCGCATGCGTTCGTATTTTCTCGCGCTTTGCGCATCGTACAAACACCATCCTCGTTACAGCGCTTATATTGACGGACCCTTTGTAAATTCCAAAGCGTGCTCCGCGAACGCCTGTGTCCATTGAGACGGCGTCGGTCAGAATTATTCCAAACGCTGGGCACAGCGACGCTGCGCAAGCCAAGCGCGAGCACTGTAGAGTCCGACGCGACCGGCGTCCGTTTGCGCACCCTGGCGGCCACCTGGCTCCGTGCCAGCGCTCGGACGGACGGACGGATGGACACGGAGGGGACGGATGGATGGACGGACGGACGGACACAGATGTACGGAGGTATGAATGGACGGACTGATGGATGGACGGACGAAATGGCACGGACGAACGAACGGATGGACGGACGGACGCCGGACGGACGTGAGCATGAGACATTAAAGGCTTTCGCCTTAATACCTACGCAACAACGGTCAGCAAAGTCATCGGCACTTATGGTTCTCAAGACGCACTCATCAGCTTCATCGTTCTGCGGCGTCGTGTCGACGGAGGAATGAGACAGACAGTCGGCGTAAGGAAGCTTTCTTCCGAACTTGTATACGATGGACGGTAATATGAAATTCTTGAATATTAACAATAATAATAATATTAATAAGAATATATTGGGTTTTACGTGCCACAACCAAGATATGATTATGAGGCACGACGTAGTGGACGGCTCCGGAACTTTTGACCATCTGGTGTATTTAACGTGCACAGTACACGGGCCTCTAGCATTTCGCCTCCATCGAAATGCGACTGCTGTGACCGGGATCGGACCCGCGATCTTCGGGTCAGCAGCCAAGCACCGTAACCGCTACCCCACAAAGGCGGGCAGTCGAATCCTTGAAGTCTCAAGAAGGGCTGGGCAGAGATACTCAGAAATGTATTATGGAATACAGATATCGAAATACATGCGCTGGAAGTCTAAAGTACCGATACTGAGGTACGTTTGCCTTCGACGTAACGCGATATTTCGGAGGCACATTTGCGTGAAGGCGAAAAAAGGATCCCGGAATACAGCTACAGGAAGAGATACTGAAATACTTTTTTCCGGCAATGGTAATACTCCGCAATTACATTTATGAAAGCGCAGCATATTACTGTGAATAACGTTGCAGTGGTTTGAAACTTACAAGCACATCACCCGATTCACTTATGAACCCGAATGACTAAGTAGAAAGCATATAATAATTTTACTCAGAAAATCCGCTTTGCTCAAAAGGTTCTTCCTTTAACCGCAATTGGGGAACAGCAGCTTCTCAAGTATGCTGCCTGCTAGACAGCGTTGGTTCGGCTTCAACACAAGACTCGCGAACGCGCGAAATCGCGGGCCCTCGAAAAAAAAAAAGAAAAAAAAACATGGCTGATTCCTCCGTCATAGGAATCGGTAAAACACGAACGTGAAACGTGTCTTCACAGAGGAAGCTGAGTGTTTAACGTGCCTTTTTTTTGCCACAAGGGCGATGCAATGAATTTCATAGCAACATATTGGAATGTCAAGCGAAGAGCGGCAAGCAGCTCGAGCTTGCAGAGTACTGCTTAATCGCAAAGGACGCAGGCATGTTCGGCCCTCACTTTATAAACCCGTTTCCTGAATAAAAAAGTTTTCAGTTGATAGTCAGCGCTGTGTCCTGTCGTATGTGTGCCTTAGTAAGTTTTCTCCTTCTTTTCGCGCTGTAAACAAAATGAGGTATTGACATGTTGTTGGATGAAATCGTGGCTCCAAAACTTGTTCAGAAATCAGAAATGACCCGTATGTGAGACATGGGAAAGGTTTTCTTTTCAATGGCAGTGTTTGCTGACAATGTGGGCAAACAAACGCCCCCCCCCCCCCCCTCCCCCACGCGCTCTTGCATTCATCCCTGACCCGACCCTTGCGGGACTCAGTTCCGCGACTGCAGCCCGCTGCCTGAAATGAGTTTGTGACCTCTGGTGTATATAAATAGTGGCCGTTAGCATGCTCAAGACCGTAGGCTTTGTGGCTGAGTCAGTTCTCGCCGCGCGCAGCAGAGCGTGGCGCGAACCGACGCATGGGCCATTGTGTACGTGTGGGGGACCCTTTGTCACCCTCACTGTGTCGCTGACCAGTGGTGCGCCTTTGCTTGGCTTAGTACAAAAGAAGTCTTCCTTTCCCCGTTTCAATCACGTCAGATCATTTCTGATAAAAATAACGAGGTACCCATGTCCGTGCTCAGTATCGCTATAAATCGATACATCGTAAAAGTATTCCAATACTGAGATACAAATACAGTTTTCAAATCTATCTCGATACATAAATACAGATACTCAAAAGTATCTCTGAGATAATATCGCGATACTCTGTAACGCTATACTGCCCAGCCCTGGTCTCAGACTACACTGTGCAAGGCGAATTGAACGGTCCTTCAAGTTAGCTAGCCAACACAAGGCATGGTGGTCCCTCACAACTTTGAAGGGCCTGCCGCATAGGCAGGGGTGAAACTTTGATGCAGCCCACAGGATGGCAAGGTACTCCTTTTCTGTTATGAAATAGTTGGCTTCCGACTCTTACAGCGAACGGCTAGCATACCTTATAACCCTTTTTGCTCCGTCAGCGCTCTGCACACCGATGGCGCCGAGTCCTACACTGCTTGCTTCGGTGTGGATTCCCGTATCGGCTTAATAGCCGGAATGCGCAAGTATCGAAGGCGTCTGGAGGCGTCATTTCAGTATTTGAAATGCTTCGATTTACGCCGTTTCTCACTTGAATTGCGAGTAAGACTTCTGGAGGTGTGTTAGCGGCTCGGCGATCTGCGAAAATTCCTTCACAAAGCGTCTGTAATAGCCGCAGAAGCCGAAAAATTGGTGAGTGGCCCTCTTGTCGCTGGGCGTCGGTGAGGCAGCGATGGCAGCTGTTTTCCTCGGGTCGAGGCGAACTCCAGACTTGCCAATGACGTGGCCCAAGAACAAGAGCTTCTGGTACGCGAAGCGGCACTTTTGTGACTTCAAGGTGAGTCCGGAGGTCTTGATTGCTTGAAGTGCAGCTTCAAGGCGCCGGAGGTGTTCGTCGAAGTTTGAGGCAAACAAAACGACGTCCTCCAAGTACACGAGGTAGGTCTGCCACTTCAAATCAGCCAACTCTATCCAGAACGCGTTGAAAAGTCACAGATGCCGAGCGAACAGCAAAGGGCATCACCCTGAACACGAACCGGCTGTCCGGCGTTGTAAAAGCAGACTTTTTCTGGGCCACTCTCGTCGACTTCTACTTGCCAGTTGCTGGGCTTGAGGTCCATCGACGAAAAGTACTTCGCGTTGTGGAGTCGATCCAGGGCCTCGTCTATCCGCGAGAGAGGGCGCACGTGCTTCATGATTTGATTCACACTACGATAATTGACGTAGCCTATCCTACGCTTGCGCCATGGGAGACACCCACGGACTCGTGGACGGCTGGATGATATCATCGCGCAGATTTTCGCCGACATTTTAATGAGCGATCTCGCATTCTCGAGCCGAAACTCTCTGCGGCCTCTGACACAGCGGAAGCGCATAGCCTTCGGGTATAATGCATTGTTTGACAACAGGGCTTTGTCGAAGTCGCGATGATGACGAGAAGCAGCACTAATATTGTCGAAGGAAGAATTTGATATGTTCTTGTCTGCGCCGAGAAAAACTCCGGCTGAAGTCAAAAGCAACTTCAAGGACTTGCGTCGTCGCAGTAGGTTCGATAAAATCTGTTAGGATGAAAGCATTGCTGGCCTCTGTAATGTATTTGATAAAGGGGACTGTCGTACCTTTGTTGACGTGCTTGTACTGGTTTTTGAAATTTCCGAGCGTCACCTCCGCTTTCCCTCCACGAAGCTCGGCCATTCTTCTTGCGACACAAATTTCGTGACTGACTCACAGTTGACTCACATCTTGGGTTGATGATGGCAACGTGGTGACTTGGGAAGTCCAACCCAAGCATCACATCCCGGAGCAACGTTGTAGCCTTACAAAGCTCACAGGATAAGTCCGGTTATTTATACTGACTCTTCCTTTGCGCACCCGAGCCCGTATTATTAGAT
>JALIZH010031868.1:0-16230 GCA_030522465.1 Rhipicephalus appendiculatus
GTGAGCGCATATTGTGCAGGCGCTGTCTAATCACACCTCAGGTCAAAGAATGCGCCACGCAGGCTCATCACATGCTGTTAATAGTGTAAAAAAAAACGTCTCTTTTCCCTCACTCCTGATAACGTCAACAGCCAATTCAGTGACTCAACTGGTTATACCCAAATTAATAAACACTTTTGTTCAATTTCTTATCAAGTCACGCACCTCAGGGCTTACAATAAAGTGTTTTACATCCATCCATCCACTGCCCCTGAGCTGACAGCGGAAAAGAAAAAGTATTTCGAACACCCGTCGATCGCGCTCTATCTGTTGCTAAAGTATTCGATGTGTGTTATGAACTCACACGCACCGATCTGTTGCCGCGTGTTACAGGGATACCTGTTAACGAGGAATTGCACGCTAACAAGCTGCCGACTTGCGATTAAGAATTTCCTTGTGGTGCACACAACCTAATCCTCATGTACTATACGGTATTTTCGTCCCTGTGCGCTCAGAAATATTTGTATACAGATGTCACTGATATACCTACGCTGCCAACACTTTGTACAAATCGTCCAAAAGTGCTGCTCAGCGATAGCTCTGTGGTTAGTGTGCTCGAATCCTAAAGGCATAATGCCCGGCCGACATTTGTTGAAATCCCATAGGAACAACGAATAAAAGCTATTGCAGTGGCAAAACTGGATGTGGCAATTTCCACGGCAAATAAAAAAAAATCGCAGTGTTCTCTTTTAGATGAAGGCAGGGTCATCGTCAACCTAATTGTTTCACCGCCTGGACGGACAGGCGAAACCGAGAAGGCGAACGCGATTTCGAGCACTTAACAGCCGTGGCAGTAAGAAGAAAAAAATGGCTTAAGGAATAAAAACAATATAAGTACATGGGTAGACAAATTTCGGAGCTTGGTGGTGGGCACGTACACGATGACCGGTCATCTTTGTTGTCTCGTATCGTAGGTGTGGCATCTGAGACGCTTTCTTTCCAATAATATTGATTCCGTTTATGATAAGCCAGAAATCAGAAGCTTATGCTTGAGTTGCATGATGGATTTTTTGTAATGCTCTAGTAATGAACACCGGAGCAGAGTTACTGGAACTCTAGTAACGTTGCAACGGAGCTTCTATAGGGTGTTTCCATCTGTATAGTAGCGTTTGTCTGGAAAATAAGCTTTTGATAATGTCCTTAAGTTTACGGCGATATATTTCAAACATTTCATTATTTCGTCAGTTTTTACTCGCCTAGTCTATATTGATGAGCGTGTGAACAGGCCTCCCTTGTCTGCCTTGTGCGACGGCTGTCCGAAGACGATCGTTCTGAGGCTGATGCTGCCTGCCCGTATGTAGAGCTTAAAAAAAAAAAAAAAAAACCCTCACCCATATTTGTACCGTGTCCGAGCACCTTAATGCATCGCCATGCGCAAGCTGAAGTCTGTTAGGAAGGTTGAAGGGGCTATGAGACCCAATTTTCGATGATAATCCGCGTTATATGGGTTAATGCTTGAGCGTTCACGAAGAAGCTGCCGAAATTTTAACGCGTTTGGTTGAGCACTTGATTTATAATTAAATATTTTATAGACCCGCTATTGGCCTGAGAGTCGGTCAACATTGGGGTACTCGTTAGCCGTGACGTAATAGGCTGCTTGCTGTGCGAGCGTCTGCATTTGTTCTGTGCTCAGCTGCGCGTGCAATCGAACTATTTAAGTCGAGTAAAGTTGCAAGGCGGGCTTGTTGGTACGGCATACTTGCATAAAACTGGTAGCGCAAAGAAACGGGACACAAGAAGTAACACGGAGACACACACAGAGCGCTACACTTCCAACAATTGATTTATTTTCGGGCACCACGTGGTTCTTATACACAAGGAAGGAATTACAATACCTGCGCATGAACTGATGGGCGCGATAAATGAATTGTGTGTTTTTTCTTGTGCGATATCCTTCTTATGCAAGATTAGTGGCTCAAATGAGAAAGAAAAAAATTTCCTGACGAAGAATCATTTGTGCTCGTACACGTGTTAGTGCATGTGTGTGCAAAAAAGTGTATAAGAACCACGTAGTGCCCGAAAATAAATCAATTTTTGGAAGTGTAGCGCTGTGTGTGTGTCTCCGTGTTACTTCTTGTGTCCCGTTTCTTTGCGCTACCAGTTTTATTCACGAACTGTTTAAGCTTTCTTCAGCTTGGCAATGAAATTGAACGATTTGCAATGGCTGAAACATTCATGGAAGTCGACGGCTCCGCTCCCACTCAGTACATGACGTCACATGCGCCACGACAAAATGGCGGTTGCCGGCAGTGGGCGGAGTTTATAGCCGCCGGCTTCAAGGGTTTATTTTGCACAGAGATATTCTTTTACAGTCCATTTTTCATACGTGTAAGCACAATACAGACCCTCTACTGTCATGGCTCCTTTAAACAAACTGTTCTAATCGTGCTGCTGCCACACACATTCTGTAACTGTGTGTGATGTCCGATGTCTATGGTGGGAGTTAGACCGAAACAATCAAGGAAATCAAGGAAACTAAACAAAATGAAAGCAGTAAACAAAATGGCACGTAAACGCATAACACATAACAAAATCACTGCTGCCACCTCTCGTACTGTCTAACACAACTGGCTCCCATTTACGCGTTCTCAGTCCTGCATTTACTACCATTTTCTACATCCGGCCTCCTAATTCACTTCCACCCACCGCATTTTTCTTGTTTTTTATTTCAGGTGAACGAGAAAGCCGAGGAAATCGTAAATGAGTTCGCGACGTTCCTCTACGGAGAAGGCCGGGATGTGTTCCAGAACATCGAAAGAATCAAACGGATTCTCAGGTTGGCTGACAGACGTTTCCTAGGTGACGGAGATCCCGCGGAGTCGTTCTTCAACTCCTGCACGCACGATGTCGATCACGACAGCTACTGCTGGACAATATTCGATCCCGTCAGCATAAACGCAGTCATAGTACCGCATGGCTTCGAGCTGTTCCTCTTTCAAGATAACTCTTTCGCCCTGCAAACTCTAGAAAATTCGGAGGAGATCTTGAGTGGTCCGGACGACATCTTCGCAATGTGCGCCTGCCTCTGGCTTCTGCGAACGCACTGGTGCATATCCAAAGTAGTCCTCAATGTTGCGACTGTCGCGCGCTTTCACGCTTCCTTGTTCTGGAAGCTGCTCTTTCTTGACACTCGTCACCTCAATGCGGTCGAACTAATAGGCTTGCCTAAAGGCGATAATCATTTCAGAGTCATGCGGTTGTTCGAAAAGGCTCGCGAGCTTTCGGAAATTGTCCTTGTTCATATACCTCTCACTGACGAACAAACGGAGTTACTTTGCGGTGTAGTAGCCCAGAACGAAGGACTTGAGAGATTGGTGCTAAAGTACGTAAACATGACCACAGCGGCGCTGGAGGGCCTGAGCAGGGCCATTACAGAGTATCGCCGTCCAATGTCGTTCGAGTTACGGGAGGAAGCTCGCACATGCGAAGGTTACAACGACGCGGTAGCTGGTCTATTGGACACTCCCCTCGACGAACTGCACCTAGAGACTCCGTGCAACTGGGCTGACCTCTTCAAACGCCTTCGTCATAACACACACCTGCACGATTTGAACATAGTCGACTGCGACTCTCTTCTCCATTCGTCACTGAAGGACATGGCAGATGCCCTGCTGGAAAACACGGAATTAAAGACCCTGAAGCTCTCCATTAGATCTCCGACGAACGCTTGTCTCGCCGACCATTGGTGTAAGTTGACGGACGCGATTGGACGAAACCGAGGTCTGACAACGCTCAGCTTTGCCTCGTCGAGGTTCTGCGAAGAAAACTCGGCGATAGCCTCACTTGCGGAAGCGATAGCCCGGAGCGAAACCCTCGTCGATGTTTCGGTGGAAGGCTGCGACCTTTCTTTGACCAGTTTGTTACTCCTTCTAGACGGGCTAGCACGGAACGAGACCGTAAAGATACTGCGTATCGGTGCCTTGCGCGAGGACGAAGAGGTCAACCGCTCGATGTTTAGGCGTGTTGCCGAATTGGCTCTGGGCGAACGCGTTCACTGCGAATACGTGCTTAAAAGCGAATGGTCGCTTAATTGGACCCAACAAGACTACGAAACGACGCGATTTCGTCGAGTGAGAGGGGTGCACGCCTCTGTTCTTTCTGTCGGGGACTGCATTAGCAATATGCTCGATCGCGCGAAGGATACCCTGACTTGTCTGCATTTGGAAGTCGCGGATGACGTGCCCTTGAGCGCTGACGAAGCCACCAGTCTGCATGACCTGTTTGCTAACAGTAGTGTACTGGAAGACGTGAAGCTGCTGTGTAACGCGGTCGCCGGTTTTTTGGTCAGGATACTCAACGGGTTGGCGTGTTCCCGTACAGTCTACTCCGTGCTGTTCGGCCGCAGATGGCAGCTGTCTCGCGACGTGACGATAGCGTTCGCCAAAATGCTCCGTAAGAACACTAGCATTGCAGAACTGACAATCTGGCAAGACACTCGAGTGGGATTCGAAGAACTCAAACAACACCTGCGATTCGCGGTTAACGACAATTACGCGATACAGGAGGTTCGACTCTTGTATGGTCCTGAGCTCAGGGAGTCACGTGACCACGTACTTCCGCTGATGTTGCTTACCAACAGGAGCATCGCCAGCTGTGTGGCGGAGGCTATTGTCGAATACGATTGGTCGCTTAAGCGCATGAACGAGTTTACTCGCATGAACTCTTGTCTCAACTGCCGCGCCGTTCTGCGTCGCACCGCCGGTGTCGACGATGAAGAGTTGGACTCGAAGATTATGCAAGTAAGTCAGTGGGCGGAAAGACAGATTCCTAAAATCCCCTGTATTGCATTGAAGATGGGGAAAGTGCGACAACAAATGCTCAAAAGCAAATTACACTGCGCGATTTCATCGAGGACTTCATCAAGCAGGCCAATATCTTTTTGGAGGGCCACAAGAGTTGAGGACAAGCCGCTTCGTGCTCAAAGAAGTTAATCTCTTAAGACCTAATACATCTTTGTTGACAGTGTGAGTGTGCCATGGACTAGCGTTTTATGTCTTAAAGATATATACCGCGTGTTTTATGCGTTATGGTATGTCTGTTCTGGTTTGTTGACGTGTCTTGGGTAACGCTCGACATATGGGAACATGTGTTGCGTTGCTATAGGACCAATTTATTGGTGCCTGTTGTATGACTCGGGGCCTGTATATATTTGTATCATGCACTTTGGTATCTAGTTCGCAGGGTGGTAATAAAGTGTTGCCGTTTCATCACTTCTTCTTGTGTTGTATTCGCAGCATCAGCCATGTTTATTCATCAAGGATATCACTCTTGCAGAAAGTACAACACACGGTAATGTTAATACACGAGAGCCCCCAAAGTTAGGAATTGTCCGGGGGGACTCTTGGGCATAAGTATACAAAAACAAAAAAGCACGTGTTGCACTGGTAACAGTAATCTATAGCTGATAATTTGAAAACTGCAAAGAACGACGAAAGAAAACCTAATGCAAATTTTAGCAAAAACAAAATGCGGTAATCGGAAATAAAAAAAAAAGTCAGTTTCGCCGCAAGGGCGAAGCAATGAATGCGATAGCAAGAAATTGGAATGTCACACGAAGATCGACGAGCAGCTCGACACTTGCAGCTTCCCGCTGAACCACAAAGAAGGACGCTCGAAAAGAACGGGCAGGTATACACAGAACAAGTGTCAACTAACAACTATCACAGTTGTTACGCCTTTGTGTTTGAGAAACGCGCCGCAAGTGTCGACAACGGAGAACCCGAAGCTCTTAGATATTTCTTCTTCTTTTAAAGTGCGGTGCGCGGAATGACCCATCTGCGTCTCTTGCCACGCGGTGGCGTCTGACGCGTTGTTCCTTTTTTTTTTTTTCACGTCACGAGGGGGGTACAGAAAGGGGCCCCTTTTTTCATGCGCGTTTCAAGGGCAGTTTTCAAACTGAAAGAAAATGTAGGAGCATTGCGCGATAGCAAGCAGACTGAAGCTCCTGGGAGATCTGCGTACCGCCAGTAGTAAATCGAGTATATAATTAGGTTACCGTATTTATGCTGGCGCATGCATGGCGTGTGGCTAAGTGAGCTTCTCTAGAATAGAATCTCGCCGTTTTTCGCTGCGGTATGGCCCCTGTCGGCTTACTTCCTTGCGCCTTTCAGCGTCACCGGGCAATGCGAACAACGAGCTTTTGTTCGTTCATCTGAAGCCGATGGGACGGTAAAGCACCGATCAAGTCTTCTGTATCGTATAATATAAAAGTAGAGCGTAAATTGCGACGAAAACACTGTGCCAATACACTGCCCAACCACCCAGCCGCTTGCCGAATGTACTACCGGTAACGCAACCATGGTTAAATTGTTGCCAGCGTATGAATAAGTGCAAGGGAAGATGGAATGAAAAGAGATTAAAAAAAATCTTGGTACGCGTGTTGTCGCTGGAGCCATCGTTTCGATAAGCGGACTTGTCTTCAAGACTGCAACTTGAAGAGGACAAGAATGACGGAGATTGGCCGTTGAGGATCTAAGAGCACACAGGAAGCTCTGCCAAATCTGCAGTCGTCATACTACTGATTTTCCACGTCACAGATCACAAGCGATGTTTTCAGACATCGTTACCACTCATGGTGGTGGGACATTCTGGCATCGTCGATAATGTGGACGGCACGCTGACGAGGTCACCCAGACATCTGCCATAGCCTTGTCCAGAACAGGCACTGCAGGAGGCCTTCATTCGCATGCTAATACGGTGTAGCAAACTTATTGGAGCAACCTCAGTGTCTGGAACTGCCCCTAAATAAACTTGATCCACAAAGGAAGCTGCATATCCCATCGCACCGATCTTGCCGTCTGTGGTTCGGAGGGTATTTCACGAAAGCATATTCATTTCGCATATGAATGCCGGACACCTCCAGATGCGACTCCTGCAAGTGTCATGGCCCAGCGCATGGCAGGCCAGAAAAGCGACTCACGCACTGCCATTGTTTTTTTTGAACGACTGGACTAAGCGATCGATTATAGACACTTAATGCACACAGGTTTCAACTTGATGGTAGCTTCCCCGCACCTCTTTCTTTCTTTTCATCGCTTCTCATTCGGTAGGGTAGCGAAAAGGACGCGGATGTGATTGACCTATCGGCCTTTTCTCCTAATTTTCCTCCTTTTGCGACCATTAAACGCTATCGTAGAGCTCTAGCATCGGTAACTTCCACAGCCCAGAAAAAATAATTCTATCTTGTAACACATGGGCGCGGTATGTATAATTAGAATGAAAGGCATCCGTCGCGTTCCCGTAAAATTCTTACTTAAGTGCGTGTCTCGTTACACCCTCAAAATGGTAACGAGAACATCACTAAGCTGCAAAGAGGTAATGCTTACCACTTACGTCGTTACTTGCAGTGCCTTACCGCCAACAATAGTTGTTACTATTGACGTAGCGGGGGAGTCACTTAAAACAAGTGCACATGGCGGATAAATTCAAAGAAAAGAAACCATGATTCATGTGCCCCATGACGATTGTTTCAGTCGCAGTGTGTGCGCATAGTTTGCACGGAAAAGGAAATCGTGAAGCTGCGCTGTATTACCTTCATAAACTGAACAGTCGTGCCAAAGAATTGTTTGCAAGTGCTTTTCGGGAGCAGTCTGGGTACGCTACGGCGCGCCACTACTCACGTAGAAACGAATATAAAAAGCAAGTAGCGGAGTTTGCTGCTAGTCGAAGTAAACTTATGTCCCCGAAGAATGGAGTATGCATAGGTATCTTACAAATGCTATCTTTATTAGAGAAAATTAAGGCAATACGCTGAAGCTGTCGTATTCAACATGAAATAAAGCCCCCGTTCCAATATGCAGGTAACAGTTTACACGTGTCTGGCTCATCTCCACTGCAATTAAATGTATTGTTGAAATCTTTGTATTTGTAAACGACTTCGTTCAGGCTGCAAGAGAGACGCAAAGCAATGTAAGATAAAACAATTGCAACAGATAATACTAGCATGGGTTATGTTCTTTCATCAAGCGTGCATGTGTGCTATAGGCGATCCTCTTGACACTTTTGTTATTTCACGGCATGTACGCATTCTATTATAAGACCCGTTACGAAGACACTTCAGTATATAACACTGAAAAATCAGTTTTGCATCAGTCCCATGTATTTATTTATTTATTTATTTATTTATTTATTTATTTATTTATTTTCACGACAAACAGTTTCATCGGGTTGGTAAAGACCAATTCACGGTTTGAAATGCCAGTGATCAAAGGTATGGACACAAGAAATACGAGAAGCCCGTGACTCGAGGGCACATAAACACTGATGACGAAAATTTGCCATCAGCGAATCTCACTTCATTGTCATGTGTGTGAAACCCTGTGACAACTGTGACCAAAAAGAATCTACTGAGAAGTTGAGTACAAACTAGACCCTCAGCTCCCACTACGCTTCGGGACACTCATATATCATATCCGTCTCGTAACTGCTTACACAAAGCCATTTTTATTTCGAATTACTCATGTGTCATCTCCAACATATTCGTGCTATCGCCACGGCAAGGCGTCTATCACCTGTTGCTCGGCTGTCCCAGGCGCATTGCACGTACTGCTACATGAACAGAAGCTCCTATTACTCGATCTACATCGACCTGTCTCTCATTCCAAAGCAATATGCGCGTGGCCATCAAAATTCCAAGTTCGGAAAGCCATGGAAGCAATTGAATGCTTCTTTAAAGATTTTCCCATTTGCGATGAATGCAGAATGACATGGAAGTATACAAGATTATGCAGAATTAAATGCGTTTGATTTTTCTCATGCAGTTTACCACTTTTTTTCACGAGTCCTCTGCTTGTTGAACTTTTCGTACGAAATCAAAACTCATAATTAACGTAGACACTCCTGTGGTCGTGAGCAAATCTGAACTTTATGATGCGTTTTGCAGTCTACAACACAGATGCGGAAATCCTGAATTTATTGCATTGTTGATGTAATCTGTAATTTCTCGTTCGTGAATTACAAGTTCAACAGAAATCGCTATGGTGTTTGTAAAATAGTTTTTAAAATCCTTTAACAAGAGATAACTGTTTCCAGTGACCCGAGCGGCAAACATTCTGCTGGCAGCCGCCCCCTCCGGTTAAATACCCTTGGAAATAAAATATCGGGGGTGATGCTTAGAATCATTAAGGTCATTTTATACTGATATTCAGTATTAATGATACTCGATGAGGCAAAAAACGTAAGCGTAGTTCACACAGAGAATGAAAAATCAAATACAACATCACTGAGATTCACGAGGCTAGTGTATACGTCACGGTAAGTCTGGAGACTAAATTTTTGCTTCCTTTCCCTTGTTTCTGAAAATTCGTGTGAGAAGAAAAACAGTTGGAGTACGTACTTTTTCGGCAAATCGTCCACTGGGATGAAAGATCGTGCTTGCACCGCCTTTGGTTTATTATTGATGCTGTATGGACAGTACAACTGCAAAATAAAGCATTATCAGCGTTATCCCTGATGCTGTTGTGAAGCATTGCGCAAAAAAAACAAAGGATTGAACATATCACAAACTGAAAGTTATTGGGTACTAACAGAATATCGCTAGAACAATACCAAATTTTTCACCTTTACTCAAAACTACTGAAAAATCTGAAGTCAGACCCTTTTTATAGGCACCTGCGGCAGAACTATCAAAGCTTTTAACAGCGTAGCTCTTAAAGCCGGCCGTAATCTGTCCAACGCGAACAAAAAACCTCGGGCGGGTATGCGCAAAGTGAATTAGGCAGGTCCCACTACCGAGTACAGCAGGTGCGAGCGTTAAACGAAAACGAACATGTGAAAGAGAGAAAAAGAGAAAAAAAAAGGAGAAAGCGAAAAATAGAAAGAGAGAAAGAAAGCGACAGAAAGACAGAGAAAAATAGAGAGAAATAAACGGAATAAAAACCTAAAAAAGTCAGAAAGAGAGACAAGGGCATAGATAGAGAGTGAAAGAGATAGAACGAAACAGACACAAAAAAAGACATAGAAAAAAGAGACAGCAAGACAGAAACAAAAAGAAAGAAAGAAATAAAAAAAAAAAGATAAATAAAGCGAGAGAGAGAGAGAAAGAAAGGTACAAAAAAAGAGATACAAGACACAAATAGAAATAGAAAGAATGAGAAAAATTAAGAGGAACAAAAAAAAGCCCGCCCAACTCCACACACACAAACACAAACACAAACAAACACACACACACACACACACACACGCGAGCACGCGCACACATATTGTGCATGTGTGTGTGTGCGTGTATGTATTTATGTGTGTCACACGTTAAGATGCCACGGCGGTCAATATTGAATCGTAACTTTCATACGGCGTGTCCAAATTTATAGTGAGTGGAGATCATGAACGTCAACTTGGGCAATTTGACGTCGTCTTAGGTTTTAGTTTTCTCAAGTACCTCGTTGTCTACGGTCGCACTCACTTGCTCTTCCCATAGTACTTAACCTGAACAAGAAGACACGTATTTGCGGATAACCTAGGGGTCATGCCAGCTAGAGTTAATCATATTTGATCACAAGTTAAAAGTGCTTTGCAAATATGCAATATTCGATATACTGGGAAAAGTGACTCACACTTCCAAACGCATCAAAAAAGATCTTGTCTTCGGTGTTGAATTCATCGCCAGGCAGCAGAAAAGGACCACTATAATTCAGCTTGCTTGCTTTTAGCGCCTGCAATTTATATAAAATCGAATAATTCATTAGCACAAGATTTCAGCCATCTTTCACTTTATTTCTTTTTAATATTTGCCAACACATTCAGCAAAATGTTAGCTTACATACTAACGTACTACGTTGGCCACCGTGTACCTTCTCATGTAAAACACAGCGGCAGAAACTTGTATAGCTTAACATTCCAAAGATTACTACAATACCGCATATTAGTCTGTGTGTGGATATTAAAACATAAAACAACGTTATTAACTCGTGCCTATCTTTTATGACAGTGGCACATATCCTTATCCAAGCACTTAATAGCATCCGATGCAGAGTTGCGTAAACATCGCTTATTATGATAGGCTTAATCCTTTTTTATATTTCTTTTCACTGTCCATTATTGTTACCCCCCCCCAAAAAAAAAAAAGAGAGACAGGAGAACGCAAAGCGAATGCAAATCGAAACTGCTACATAATACATTACACCAAGTACCTAATATGAGACTGAACGTGAGGCATAAAGTTCTGCTTAACGTAGGAGCGGTGTTATCACACCACTAATACCAAGCACGGTTTTTAAGGCGAAAGCCTTAGATGCCCCGTCAAACGCGAAAATAGACCAGAGTCCCACGTCCGCGTCTCCCGTCGGCGTAAACACGAGTGATGCAAAATATCATCATCACGAGACGACGTCACCATGTGACGTCATAACGTCACAAGTCGCTCAAATTTGTGACGTCATTGTGACGTAATGATGACGTAACTGCGATGTCATCGCCACTGACGTCACATGATGGCGTCATCACACGACGTCATTGCTTAGTCAAACCTAGGCACATCTGGGAGGCAGGGCAAAAACAGGTGAAGTGCGTCCGATCATGGAGGCAATGCAAAACCATGTTAGGTGCTGAAAGATTTCAGAGCGTGGCTGCGCAGGAACAATACTTGGACTGAGAAGAAAAAGGAGATGGACTTCGCCTTCGAGTCGTCTTATGTGTGCGCATAAGGAACTCTGTGAGTTTCTTTTTATTGCATCAAAATGGCGAATAGGCGTATATGCGCAATGAAGTACACCCTTCACACGTAAATATATTTACGGTGCTATGCCACTTGTGTCACCGCGGTACATACCCACTGCCTCAAATATGTATAGTCAAGATATAAAAATATCATCAGATGTAGAAAACCATTAAGCATCATGTACTGTTTGATTAAGAGAAGTGTGCTTGGGAAGTGAACATACGCCTACTTTATAGTATAGCTATGATGACATGATTTGTTCTGGAGGTGCCCTACTCACACTGTCGATAGAAACTCAGTTATATGCAACCTAAAGAACAAAAAAGTGGCGAATGCCAACCTTAAGCATTTCGCTATATTATGATGGGTACTGACTATCAAACGTTCTTCCATTAAAAGAGTTGTGCAATTTAGACATTCTTACATAGGCGCATGATTAATCTTGTGTTTACGCCGAACGCAAGTGCGCTCAGTGGCAATATTTTTCTGTCAACATCTAATAACGTCTTCTATCACACTGTTTAATTCACTAGAGAACACTGATGGATGGGAAACTTCGGATAGCAAGGAAAGGGCCTTAAATTCAAGACATACATGAAACAGCCTCTTCTATATTTATTCATGTTAGACCAGAGGGTTATCTTTCTTGACAATTTATCACAAGCGTGTTATGATATTTGTATAACATATCATCTTTAAGCGTCACGAGAATTCTCTGGCAGAACTGTTATACTTTAAACTTCGGTGAAATATACCGAGCAGCTACATTTGTTGTTATCTTTACGATTACTCAACACGGTCTCAGGATACTCACCCTGTGTGATATCCGAACGCCATTGTAGTCCCGGAACTTCTGGTAGCTTGAATTGTTAATAGTCTGAAAAACAATATTGTAAAAAAAACTAAAAGTCACCGGCGATTACCATACTGCCTATTGCGAATTCTCAGCGCAGCTGTTTCGTCGTTTTAATTCTGCGATAAGTTGAGACAAACAATTTGAGGGACATGTATTTATGTACAGTTGCATACCGCTATTTATTTTTTTCACAACCATCTCTCTAAGGAACACACTTCTGCCAGTCTTTTATTGTAATGAAGGAAGCTTTGTAGAGGGAGAAGTGGAGGGAGATGTGTTCGACTTCCTGTACCAATGCCTGGTTTTCAAAGACGAGGTCTATGGAAGTGTTTCGCGAGGTCGTCACATCAGTGGGATGAGTTACGATGGAGAGGAACGGGATGTTCTCGCGCATAGTGGTAAGAAGGTGTTGTTTGTTTTTATGTCTATAATAAAGTCACCCACAACTAACATTGGTGGGGGGTCGATGTGCGGTTAATGCGAGGCGCGGGAAGTGCACGACGTCTTTGGTAAGTGCGGTGGGCGAGAATTACACAACCGCTACCGTTGTCCAACTTTGCGGCACACAGTTCACTAACTTCATTTGAGCTACTAAATATTTCGATGGGTACTACAGACGTACTCGTACGCAAGTAGATATCCACTGCTTCGTTAACTCTGCGTAACGAAGCAGATACCTCTGCTTGTTATGGACGTACATGCCTTCATATACCATCGTCTTTTAAGAGTAACAGAGTCGCGAGCGCACGTGAAAAGCCAGGCTCACCGACACGTGATATCGCACGAAAGTTTTGGGGAGTGAAGATTTTGATGCGGAAATGTAATACTCCGTTCTAATATTTCTCCCTCTGCCCTCTTCCCTTCTGGCAGCCGCATAGGGCTCTGGCACCTTGACATGTGTACTGTTTACCGACTCTGCCGTCAGCAGAATCACACCTTACAACAGCAGCTAACACTAGCGAATTTTAGTATAGCGGTAAACAGCAAACGCAAGGATTTAGCGTTAGCGTTAACGTTAAGTGCTCCAAACTGAGCATGTGCAGAACGTAAACGTAGCCTGAGCTCTTACATACGGACGCTATTTCTGGAATATTGGGTGCAACGCTAACGCACGCAAGATATCCCGTACGTAGAGCAAGATGGCGGTGCCTGTTGAAGCGAGAGTCGTCCACTTCAAATTTTTCGAGTCATCGGCCCGCATTATTAAGCTCATTCATTCCCAAATAATGCTCGTATTTGATTTAGATTTAAGTAATGAGGCATCGCCAGTCGTATACTGGTGATAAATTAGCTCCGTCTTTGAGATACACATTCGATTATCGGTGCAGAAGGCTTAACAAAATTTGCTTACAAGGTTCGCTCGTGTTTTCTGTAGCCCTGCAGAGATGACGACGCTGTATTCATTCGCCTGTTTCCAAAATAAGGCAAATGCGGCCACAAGTCAATCTGAGACAGGTAATAGGGGTCTTGAGGAATACTCGGTTGCTGCATATGTCGAAAGAAAGCGGTGTTTTTCGGCCCGTCAGACGCAACACTGAACCAAACGCGGCGCGGAGACACAGCAGCGGTGACTTGGGAGAGCACAATTTAGTGGCGCACTTGAGGTTTTTACAGTGCATTTAGTGTTTTTATAACTAGGTGGCACCGCATGTGCTTGTGTTAGCGTTATCGGGAATGCCCTTCGCTGTACTAAAAAGCCCACCAGTTGGCAGGCCGCGCGTTCCGTTTTAGCTTTAACGTTGAGACACACGCTAACGCTAACGTAAGCGCTTCCCGATATACTAAAACTCGATACTACCCAAGAGACCCGTGCAAGTAATATACGCCCTCAAGCACATCGGTCCGTGCGAAAGCCCCTTACGCCCATCCGCTGGTGTGTGTCCCGAAGAAGGACGGCAGCGTGCGACCTTTAACTAAACAAAGAGCTTTTTACATACGTTTGGTTATTACCGTTACCGAATGATCATTGTGAGGTAAACTGTGATGAAATTTCTTTTTATTTCCACTAGGTAAGAGGGAACTAAAGCAAAGCGCGAATGAACTTGACAGAATAGCAGCTATTTTATAAAACACTTGACAATGATTTCAAAAAGTAACATTCCAAAGCATGGCAATACACAATGCCTATCAAAGCCTATTTCATAGCTCATAATATTCGTACATCAGCAACAGAAGTAGAAAGATATTAAAACAAGCAAGGTTAAGCAATAATAGCAATATTGCTCAAATGTGTTTAGAGAAATTTATTAAGACAGAATATGGACATCAATAACATTTCAACAGAACAGAACACGCACAGACACGCAAAAAATTGGTTACAAAAATATAGGTACACATGTACATTACATGGTAAACAAAAGCACAATCAAACATGAATATGTACATTTTGCGTATTTACATGGCGTTTCTGCCGACACCAATCGACACATCAGCCTGCCAAAACCAGGCAGGCCGAAAGATAAGTTTTACGCGTCTGTTGCAGACCAACACAAAAGGGCAAGACCAGTGCCGAAGGAATTCCTCTTGACCAAGAAAGAAGAGCTCCACCGACAAAACAGATAGCTCCGAGTACAATCTCTCTAGGATCGGGAAGAGAGCGCGACGGCGACGGCCTGCTATCATTAACTATCATTAACAAGTTCATTAACTATCATTAACAGACTATCACAGACTATCATTAACTATCATTAACAAGTTCTAGTAGAACATGAGTAATGCACTAAGGAATTAAAACAGTTGCGACATTTACCTTCACCGTCGACAACAACTCGTGATGGTTTCTGCACATTTTTTTTCAGATTACTTAGATTACTACAAGATCATCATCAGCGTGACGTTACCACAGATGTGGGGTCATTCCTTTCGACAAGGGAAGCCTTCATAGAGGTGCATTCCTCACTAACACAGGCGGTTCGATTTTTTAAAATACAGTGCTCGCATATGCCGGAGTGAACTGTATCTTCTGCCTACAAATATATGGTGGTGGTATAGCGAGACGACAGCGGGCACACAACTCTGAAGGTGTAAGCACCATTATTAGCTATTATCTGTAACAGATGAATGAATACTTACTGCTTGTTTGTCACTGCATTCTTCAGAATTGTTCAGGCATAGCGAGCTGTTGCAGAAGTTGAGCGTTGTTTGGTTATCCCAAAACTCATTTTGACGGCTCGTGCCTGCGTGTGGTAGCAGTGTTATTGCATGACTTTCCCTTTTGAAGATCACATAAATGGCGTCATTCCTTTTCCCACAGTTTCCTTCTCGTTTTACACTATTCCGTGCATACATCATTTAGCCTTTTTATTATTATTTACTGTCACTATTAAAACACGTGCATTGCTCTTTGAATGTGACTATGCCACGGTGATCTATGACATATTCAGTCGGGCTTTGCGCAAAATTAAGTCAATACGAGGTGGACCAGGTGCACAGCGCTAACCGATGAAGAGCTGTCTAAAAACACCCGTAAATAGCAGTACGCCTCCAAGAACTGTCAATGTGAATCAAAGTTCTGCGGAAGCTTTTGTATTGTTTTTTTAAATGCATCTAAATTAAATATATACTTTGTGCACACAGCATGATATACCGGAGTCTATTCATTTGACGGGAAGCGTTTATAACCTTCCAATTAATGCGCTAAATATTATGCACTTGAGGCCCTTTGATGAAAGCAAGAACTCCA
>JALIZH010031869.1:0-24473 GCA_030522465.1 Rhipicephalus appendiculatus
AAACCTTAATGAGGGAGGAGTAACCTGTCTTGAACTTTCTTCATTTTGCGTGTCATTCAATAGTTCCCAACGCTGTTAGACATGACTCTTGCAAAGTACTCTTAGGCACGACTGAAAGAAAACGATCCGGCAGCGCATCGGCATCGAAAGAAATGACGAAATGACGAAAGTGCACTCTCGCCACTCGAAGCAGCCTCCGGTGCTCCTCGATGTCACTGGCAAAGAGTTCTTGGTACAAGCTGTGTTGAATAGCAAGATGGCTTGTTGGCATTACTGCTAACAACACATCAAACAAATACTCTTAATCATGCAATTCCGACAAATTAACAGCGATTTCAGTCAAGGGTCCGCACTTTTCAATATCCATGTTACACTCAAAGCTAATTGTAAATACGACTCAGTACTGCTTTACTGTTCCATTGACGCCGGTTGGAGATATGAGAAAACCGCCAGGCCTGCGCGGAACGCGCAGCAGTCACAGCGAAAGCTGGAAGAGCGGCCTTTCTAGCGCCTTCTTTAAACACTCTTGGAACAACTACTACAAGCACCTCTTCCTGTCCCCATCATAATCTTTATCGCTCTTTTCCTCCTTTTCCCTTTTCCCCTGTGCTGAGTAGCAGGCAGGAGCGCACAAGCTCAGGCCGACCTCTCGGCCTTCTAATAAATTCGCTCTCTCTCTCTCACACTTGCATTGTACCCACGTGCCATAAATCATCATAACTTTTGTTTAGTGGGGAAGCGTCCACTATGCCATTATTCATCAGCCTTCCGCAAAGCGCGGTACCCGCTACACACTTGTAACACATTATGTGCACTTAGTTAATGCTGTGGCTGACGACGATGAAGAATTATGCCCGAGGCTTTTGTAATGGGTTGGAGCATTGAACGATCCACTTGTTACGCAATTCACATTGTGTGACGCCTGGTTGTTACTTTACTGTTCTAAAACGCTTTACAACGCATGTTAACGCGATTCTTTACCCGACATGAAGCCTGCAAAGGGGCAGTTTGCAGCGCAGTTTCAAGCACCGGCGTAGCTCAGTGGTAGAGTGCTGGACAGCCACGCAGAGGGCCCGGGTTCGATTCCCATTCTGTCAAAGGTGTTTTTATTTAGTAAGTTTGTTTCTTATTTCGCGCGATAGTGGTTACGGACACCGGCGGCGGACAACTACGGCGCATAAACGGCAATTGTTGTGACCTCATAACAGCTTTCGCTGTAAAACAATCACGCAGTCACAATGTCGGGCTTTCAAGATGTGCTAGCGCTCACGCCGTTTGGAAGAAATGTTCACCCAACGCACTATATTCTCGCTAAGCCTCGGAAACGGTGCGACCTCCTCCCAAATGTTTTGATGTCTAAGCTTGAAGACACAAGCTTAAAGCAAATAGCAGCGTTAGTTTCGAGCTTAGGCTACATTCTACACAGAGCACGATGACGAAAGGTTCCAGGTGGATGGCCGCTGATTTACCTGGTGCCGCCATGTTTATTAGAGGCAAAGCATCTTATGAACGAGGCCTGTCCCTCCGTCCCCCCCCCACGTGGAATGCACATGTAATGTACCCACTATACGTTATAACGATGACGCTGATGACGATGAAGAATAAGCGCGTCCCAGACCACACATTCTCTTTCTACCACGGATGAAAACGATCGTGAACGCGCTCTCGCCCGCGAAACTCAAAGCGGCAACGCCGACAACAAGATGCTACTCCGGAGGCGAGAGCGCGGCATGCGGCGGCTCCACGTCTACACAGCAAACGGGTTTGAGCCTTTTTGGGAGTTTTGGGCCCGGCTCTTAACTTGCATCCTAAAGGTACTACGCAAAACCCCCCTACCAAAGGAGGTTTTATGGGGGTACGCAGGGCAAGATGGCGGTGCCTGTTGAAGCGACAGCCGTCCACTTCGAATCTTTCTAGCCGTGGGCCTGCATTATTAAACTCATTCATTCGCAAATAATGCTGGTATTTGATTTAGATTTGACTAATGAGGCTTCGCTAAGCGTATACTGGCGATAAAACAGCTCCGTTTTCGAGATACACAGTCGATTTGCGGTGCAGAAGGCTTAACAAGATTTGTTTACAAAGTAAACGGAGTCAAAAGAGGGAATTAGCAAGGTAACTTTGGAGTTTTTATTTAACACATTTCGGGGGCTTGAACGGAGTTCATTGGAAGTTTTTCTGCTTCTTTTGAGAGATTTTAAAACGCCCCTTTATAAGCGGCCCGAGAGAGGGCCAGAGAAAAAAAAAGGTATTTCGGGCACTATAATAGCGTTTTAGAGACATTCCTTGCAACTATTCATCGCTAGCACATATTAAAATTGACATTGATGTATTCATGCACAAACATGACACATGCATACAAGCACGCACGACACAGGAATCGAACTCGCGACCACACGCACTGAAAGCAAACACCTTATCCATTACACCACAGCGCCACCACTACCTTGCGTAGTTTTTCACGGGGGTATATATCTTCAAAGCGGTTACTAACCTGTCGGCGACAGCTCAAACGTTTGTTCTCGTAGCATCGGCATGTGTTAGCGCTTTCGCTAGGCCAGTACATAAACTCAGGGGCGTCACGAAGGCCAAGGTAAACACCTTCAGCTTCGAACTATTCCGTTCGTCGTGTCGTGCCGCTAGAAAAATTGTAAACGTGTGCCCTCTTGAGTACTTCGACACTGTTTCACTCGCCCGCAATTCGTGGATACCAGCGTGACAAAAGGTATCCTCAGATGGCCGAACATATGCGCATTTCATGGGCGTATGATGTGGAGCTATTTTCGTTGTTTCTGCCGCGAGCTGCACGCGTCCCATGGCAGCGGCGTGTTCTGAGCTGTACGAGACCGCCTGTGTTTCCATTGATGGGGTCTGTGCCTCCCGCCGCACGGAAGCCCTCAGACACGGACGAAACACTGAGCACCACATCTTTATCATTTCAAAACTCTGCCGCGACTGACTGTCAGCGGCCCCTAAGCGCGAGCGTGCCTGTGTCCATCGTTCTCGTCATCCACCGGCGCGCTCACTGCTACGACTCCCATAGTTACTCACGCAGATGCCCACAAGCGTGCGCAGGGTGCCTCTTCAGGTGGAAGAGGGCGAAGGACGAAGGCTCGTCGCTGCGCCCTGTCAATGCACGGGGCAGACTCTACCCCCCCCCCTCCTCACCGTGTGCACGCTTATGCAGATGCCCGAGTTACAAGGACAGTGTAACGCGCCTACACTAAGTGCATTTATGGCGCGCGTACTCTCGCGAGCCAAACGCAGGTGCAGCAGCGCCTTCAGAGTGGCTGAACGATAATCTACATCCACAATTAGCACTTATTCGCAACTCGCACTTTCGCGGGGCACACAGCGATTCTATAACTCAAATTCAGTATTTAGTCGCTTTCACACTCGGAGACTACCTACAATCTTACTAATTAACCTTCATTGTTAAACATCACACAAATGCATTAAAGCGAATGCGTAAGCATACCCCAATGTCAAGTAAAACCACCATAAATTAGCGGTGACAGGTCTCCCGCTAAATAAAAAAGTTAATGCACATGCACTTCGCCCTTGTGAAAGTCCATGTGTATGTGGCACTCCTCTTGCACAGATGATGTAGCAAGAATAAAAAAAATGTAGTATTGCCGTCTTCTTCAACGAAACAGCTGTGATAAGAATGATAATAAAAACAGTGTTCGCAATATTTTATTGGAATCAAAACAGTAGCAGTTCTCATGTCAGTGTAAGCATATGTATATTTCCATCTTCTTGCAGAGAACCTACACCCAATACAAAACAGTAAGAACGTATACAGTACAGCCCAAGCACTATATATAATTCACAACAGTAAAGCAACATTGAGTTCATAGTTAAAGTGTGAAAACAAAACAGCAACACACATAGAAATAGAAATGAAGGGAACAGGACAATGCAGTACTAGCAATTGAAATTTAACACGTGTATGGCGTTTTTAGTCACGTTCATACTCATTCTGTGAGTGCATGGTTCTTTATCTTTGTAATTTTTTTCCCACTAAGTGTGTATATCTTTCTGTGGTTTGCATTACACTTCAGGTCCTCGTTAGTGTAGAGTGAGGCACAGGGGAGTGTTCCCATAATGCAGTGTCTTGTACACAAACAAGTGGGTGAGCAACTCTTGCAGCTTTGCCAGAAATGTCTTCCTGAAAATCATAGAAAGGAAGTCCATCAAGCTTTCCATATCCAGAAATATGAATGTCTTGGCAAAGACTCACACTTGACTATACTATTGCAGACCTTTAAACAGAACACAAAACAAATGCAATAGTGAGATGCTGCTAAGTAGTTTCTTGTGAATTTTTCACTTAAAGTACACAGGGCAAAAAGTACACAACTGTAATGAAATGCGAAACAGCACCAGAAGTATCTTTTGTCCTGTGTACCATCATTCGAGTAGTTTTAGCTGTCAGTGAAGTTAGCATTGTAGTGTAAAGGGGTGCAAATTTTTGTACGATTAACCTTGGAGTTAAACGCATTTCAATGGAGGCGTAACTGCTTGAGGCCCACGTACTTAGCTTTAGGTGCGTGTTAAAGAGCCCCAGGCGGTCTTACTTTCCGAAGCCCTCCACTACTGCATCTCTCATAATCGTATGGTGGTTTTGGGACGTTACGCACCAACTGTTATTACCACTTAGAACCATAGCTCGGCACACTCACTCATGAGTGCACTCAACTCACACTCACTCACACTCATTTGGACGTGGTGAGTTGAGTATGAGTGAGTACTCATGCGTGTGAGTGGTCGTGAGCGTGAACGTGAGTGAGTACTCATGAGTGTGAGTGGACGTGAGTGTGAACGTGAGTGAGTGCGAAGGCTGAAAAAATTGTGGTGAGTGAGTTTAAGTGAGTACTCCCTTAAAGTGCCGACCTATGGAGCTCGGCACACTCACTCATGAGTGCACTCAACTCACACTCACTCACACTCATTTGAACGTGGCGAGTTGAGTATGAGTGAGTACTCATGAGTGTGAGTGGACGTGAGTGTGAACGTGAGTGAGTACTCATGAGTGTGAGTGGACGTGAGTGTGAACGTGAGTGAGTACTCATGAGTGTGAGTGGACGTGAGTGTGAACGTGAGTGAGTGCGAAGGCTGAAAAAATTGTGGTGAGTGAGTTTGAGTGAATACTTCTTTAAAGTGCCGACCTATGCTTAGAACACATGGCACACTAGCTTCTTCATGAACCACAGCTGTTCTGTTTAGGACTGAAGATTGGGCGACTTGGTATTGATTCATGGCAAAATTAAACAGTGCACTTGTAATGGCGACAATAGAAGACGTGGACAAAGTACCAGCCTGTTTACCTTGTCAGAAATTGTGTCAACAGTCAGAATACTGTGTGCTGATCATAAACACTATGGCAACAAAAAGTAAAACAAAATAACCAGAGGGAAGGAACAAGGTGATTCAACAACGAGGTTCAACAGATTCAGCTGACTTATATCAATGTGATTAAATTAGCCTTGCAAGAGGGACACATCTCCTAAATTCCATAAATATGCACATGTAACCTTGGCAAGTTCTAGTGCTGGTATGTGACTAATGAAGTGACCATACCATAAAATGCATGTGCTTCACCAAACACACTGTATCTAAGCACATGTCTTACACATCATATGGCCATCATAATGTGTCATTAACATGACTTATTCTTTCTAGCTAAATGTATACAAGCTCATGATGTCAATGCGCCTTGATATGCAATTTAACTTTTTGTGTAGGAGACGGACAAAGTGCCCAATGCAAAATCGTCGTCAAAAAGTATTCTTACTTGCTCATAATATGCGCATGAGAACAGAATAAATAGAAAACAAATCTGGCCTTAATGCACGCTTTACCACATGACAGCGTGATAACAGCTGTCTTTTTTTTGTTGTTGCTTAAGTGTATACTCCCTGGAAGCACTGCTTCATTCATGCTTTATCGCAAGCAAGGAAATTATGTCGTACAAACATTCAGTTTTAAGGCGCACTCGCTTGAATTGGCTGGCCACGTCAAGCGGTCAGCCAATTCGAAATACGTATCACACATCGTTGTTATGTGAGCTTAATAGCCTCTCTTTTTTCGCGTTTCATTGCACTTTTGACGCGACGCAGTGTGCAGAACAGCACCTACTGCTGCCCAAGCGACAAGGACGCGCAAAGAGAGGAAACATAAGTATTACGTACCATTTGTGTTCCTGAATGTGCCGCGAACGCGGCGCGCCCATCAGCTGCTGCTCGCTTGAGTCACCGGGCCATTGCCACACCAATGCACACGCAGTGCATGTTGCACTGTCGTCAAACCACACATTTCACGTCCCGCGACGAGAACACAGAAAGGCTGCCGGCATGAAATGTGCACACATGATCGACGCATAGCAGGGTAGTTGAAAGGCGTCCTTCGCAAAACCGACGTTATCCCATGACGGCTTCGCTTCGCTATCACTCACGCACGCCGCTGGGGCCAGCCTGCGGTAGCACCCGCTGTCATTTCGGAACTTCTCGCGTTTCTCGCGATTCTCTTCTCGCGTTTCTTTCTTTTTGCTTTCTTTTTCCCCTCTGCGCGCGCATGCGTGCGATGGTTGTTCCGCTCTTATCGCCGCCGTTCGAAGGTCAAAGTCGCTTCGTCCCTTTCAGAGCAGCCGCTTGAGGAGAGTCGCGTTTTTTCTTTCGTTTCTCTTTTTTTTTTCGCCGGGTTCTTTCAACACCGGATCTTATTCCGTGCGTTGAGGCACACCTGCCTGTGCCCAATTCGTCATCCAAAAGGGTATACTGACTGTGCATGCGGTGCCGATAGGCCACATCGAGGGTGTACACGCTCCTACTTTTAGTTTAACTTCGATTTGATGGTAAAACAACATAAGCGAAGTCATTCTGTGGTCGAAATGCATCGTGAACCCGAGCCCAGCGGTAGTGTGCATTCCGTACAACAATGTGCATCAGTCGACGAGACGAAGAAATCGTTTATTAGCACGTTCATGAATTTATTAAGCACTTTGAGAAACACTTCTTTCGCCCGCGCAGTTGCATACATGCAAGCCAGCACTTCAGGCACTATAGCTTCGGATAAAATCAAGGGAAGATATGCCCGAGAAAGTGAAATAGGAGTTTTCTGTTCTTGAACTCCATTTGACAAAATGGCGTCAGATCGTGAATTTACCTCCTTTCTTCCACCTTTTATCCCCATAATTTCTCAAGGAAGTTAAATTGAGGACGCAGAACTTTATTACACCGATCTTAATACTCCCTAAGGGAGTACGGTCCCAAATGAAGGTAGTATTAAGCCCTTAAAACGCCCAATTCGGCTAGTTTGCGTTTACAGTGTACGCAGACAGCAAGCTACCCCGGCGGCGAAAGCTCGGGAAGCAGCGGCAAAACGGCAAAGCCGACAAGCTGCTACCCCGGTGTTGAGGACGCGGGAAGCGGCGGCTCAACGGCAAAAACACATAGTGTATACTGTACACACGCGTTGTCACTGATTTACATGCGCGAGTGGGCAATGTCACGGGTGATTCACGGTCAGAACGATCCCCAGTGCTTCGGCCACTCGTCATGATTCACTTCGTGGAAATGCGACATTCTTTTTTCAGGTGCAGTCGTCGCCTCGCCTTATCCGTGTTGTGGATGGGTTGCGCAAGCGGATGAGTGTCGTTATCGAGGGGTAGGAGTCAGTGAAGAATTGCGAGATTTCGTTAGCGGTACTGCCGTACCGTTATCAGGATTCAGATCGCTGTCTCTGGTGTTGGGATACTGGCAGAGTTGTCGCTTTCAATAACCTCAGTAAAGGGCACTGTTTTTTATGCAAGGTCGGGGGGGGGGAGGGGGGAGAGAGCTCGTAACGTATTTCTCAGATTTGGTGGGTTTGTTCGGTCAACCGGAAGGTTACCGCCCAAGGAATGCATCAAAGATAGCGTGTATATGTCTTATTGACCCTTCGGTCATTAGGTGGATGCTTCTCCAGTTACAATACATAGTACATTAACTGAAAGAACTTGATTAACGAAAATTCTACTGGCGACTTCGCCAGTGCGCAAGTAGCAATATGTACGAGGTTTGTTTTGCGTTACACTGTTCCTCTTCTGAGGTTTGGTTCTTGATAGATGGGGCAACCGGTAAACATGCACAAGAGCTCTGGCCTAGTGCCTCGTCCATAGTGAGTGAAAAAGAGTTCGAAAGTAACTATGAGTCGATAGTAGCTGTGTGAGCGTACGTTTATCTGGATCTATCAGCCAATAACATGTAAATGAACTCAATAAAAAAAATCAAATAATTTCTGACCACATTAATGCTGCGATGCTTCGAACATGGCAATTTTTGAAACAATGACTGTAAGCAAAGACTTGGAAGGCCCTGGAGCTTCGCCTTAAAGGAAAGATACCCCCCCCCCCCCCTAAAAGAACACCTTTTTGGAGTGTGCATTGAATAGGTCGGTGAAAAATCGGAAGCTCACAAAGACTCACTCATGAAATACATTTAGCCCATCGGGCTCACTCGGACTCAGTCTCCCAAAAATTTTCCTCATCTGGATTAACTCGAACTCAGATTCTCTGGTAATTTTCTCAACTGCAGCTCAGTCGGACTCAAACTCATCAAAATCACTCGGAAGCTTTATCTGAGTCTGAGTAAGTCTAAGGAAGTCGAGTCATGAGTCTGTTAGCGTATACTTAGGTTTCTTCGACGATGGTGTCAATGTCCTCTAACACCAATATCTCGCATAATCGGTGTTATACTTGGCAGCTTTTGATCCCGTACCTTTATACACGGGTTACCAGTGGCTCTAATCCAGTAAGGACGTTTTTTTTATTGAAAGAGATGACTCATATGATATTTTTTTTATCGAGAACTTCCTATGAAACAGTATGCGTACGGAGTTCAAGGCAATTTTCCCTTCGAAACTCATGCCACTGATTAATAAATATAGAGCTGGAGTTTGGATGCTAGTGCGTTGAACTATGTGCTAGTCAACGTAAGCCGACATGAGGCTCATAGTAATCCTGAAGTGGAGTAGATAGGACTATATAACGGCGTCCTCTTGGTAAGCAAATGCTTTTTTCGTAGTTGTAGCATGAACTACAACATCTATAGTACATTCCTTTAACTGTGGACGCCTTAAAGATCGTATTGGAAGTCATTTAGGTCCGATACTTTTGATGCGCGCGATTGTAGAGACTTCAAAAGTTCAGGATACCCATTTGGGTACTGTGGGTCTGAGTTGTGTTTCTAACGCTTTTCAACTAGATAACCGAGTAGCTGAGTAGTCACGCTAGCTACTAGTATTTTGCTGCTAGTAACCAGTCAGTGGCGTAGCTAGGGGGGTGGCACAACTGACCTGTGCCCCCGCCCCGAATTTTTTTGTCTCCTATGAGATATGGAGCACGGATGGACACTCCACCACAGTCAATTCTGGACCCCATGTTGCGTCAAGGGCGCTCCCCCCCCCCCCGCCCGAAACACATTTCCGCCTACGCCACCGGTACGAGTAGCTACTACCTGAAATCACTAGCTGACTACTAGTAGCTACCAGTACCTGGCATCGCTGGCTGACTTGTGACGCAGCCACATGGGGCAGCAAGTACCTACAATACAAACATGGTGGAGTGGACTTGACTGATCCCTGCATCTCGTGCTACAGCATGTCCCTCCGGATGCTCAAATGGACACTACGAGTATATGCACATTTTTTTGGATCTTGTTTGCGCCAATAGCTGGATTGAATACCAGAGAGACTGCGAAAGGGTTCTCGCTCTCAAGGCAGACGGACAGACTTGATCTTCTCGATTTCGAATGTAACATGGCGAATATGCTCTTCAGAGCTGACACTGAAGGGCAGGTAAGATCGTTCTTCACTTCAAAGACTGATGAGCAGCCATCACCGAGCGCTGTGAAGTGCAGAAAGATAATCCCACCTGATGAGGCAGGGTACGACCAGATTGGACACTTCCCGCAGCATGAAAAGCTCACATCTGAAAAGAACTGCCACTACTCCGGATGCGATGGCAAATCAACAATGAGACTTTCGAAGTGCGATCCCTATTGCAAAACCCAGCGCCGCTGGGTACCAGCGTCCAGTGCCATGCCGGATTATGGGCCCAGTATCGCGCTGGATACTGGGACGCTGGAGCGGCATTTTACTGGGAGGCGCTGGTACTCCCGCGCAATACGGCTCTACAGCGTTGAAATAGCGGTGCCTATGTGCCATAAATAAATATATTAGTGCAAGAAGTGATATAGAACGCATTAACGCAATAAAAAAAAAAGAAAAAAAAAGCCATATGAAAAAAAAAAAGTCTCCGTCAGCAGGATTCGAACTTCCCACCTCCCGATTCCGAACTCAGTGCTCTACCCACTAAGCCACGCCGGAACATGCTGAACTGTGCGTAAAACAACTATTTAACCAACAAACACACGGTTCGGCTTCATGTTTACATGTCGCACAGTCACGATAGACGCGATCTTCCTTTCCAAATAACAACTGCGTCTTTATTAGACAAACGAACGGCGGCCGGTACCGAATGACATGCCGATAATGGCAAGAGCGCTAAGTTTCTTTAAGAATTCACATGTTAACTGCGAAAAATATGAAATACACGTAGAGCAGGCACTGTTTGCTGGCTGTTACTGCCGATTTTTTTTAATAGCCGTTTCTCGCTCTTGCTACTGGTCAACATTTACAGAGGTTTTATGATGACTAGTTAGATAAACAGGTGCGTACACGATTGCGTATTGAGTAGTGTTATCGCGCAAGCGAAGATACGCCAGTACAGCGGGCGTGCCAGTGTACAGATTTGCAGTTCTATCGATACCTATAACTAAGAAACCGCCCAACTAAATAAAAATACAATTCGGTAAAGGAGTATGTCACTATGTTAGTTCACTAAGGCGTACCAAATTACCGACTGAAAATTATGCGTTCTTACATAAGAGTCACGAGAAGTACCGGCTAGCGCGGCCGGCAGCTTTCGGTGACAGCTTCTGCGCGTTGCTGAAAGCGCGTCGCTTCGGTGGTCATCGCTCCTTGTGCGGACACCGTACACAAGGAAAAATGGTTCATTTAGGTTAACGAATGTCCAAACTGTACTTTACAGTCATCCTTACGCTTTAGAATTGCGTGTACTTAAAGCGCGAAGCGCCGGTAACATGTAGACGGACACGGCCGGCACACTAGGCCTAATGCTCGCTGGGAGTCTCGCTGGGTAGGACCGGTCTCGGCGCAGCGCAGTTGCGATGGTTGAAGTTTCTGCATTCAAGCTTCGGAACCTTTCTAATGGTTAACTAAAGTTCAGCGGAAGTAAGTGGAAGGGCAAACAGTGCCAGAGATGCGTTTCCGGTGTGGTGATATCGAACGGCGGCTGTTTTTCTGGCCTCCAATGGGTGGGGTTGCGAAGCCAGAGCTGAATTGCTTCTCGCCAACTGTGCGGCGATGTAGCGATTTGCTGTTTCTGGTAGGACCGGCGCCTCCAGACTTATAAACACTGCAAAATGGAATCATTACAACAACCAATCCCTGATGCCAGACTGGTATATGTGCGGCGCATGCACAAAACATGCATTCATCGCTGCTACGTGCTCCGCAAGAATTAACGCCGTTATTGAATCTGCGTGAATAAGAAGAAAAAAAATCAAGCTAAAAAGCAAAATAATCAGCGTTGGCTCCTTTGTGTTATGGACGCATTTTATTCTGCACTCCAAATGGAAAAATAAAAATGACGGTGATTTCGCATATATATCACATAATGTACGTCTTGCGCTTATCATTCATTCTCTTTCTCTGCCAAGCTAGAAGTTGTGAAAATGTTTGGGACCTGTAAGCAGGCCCCTGGCCAAGGGAGGGGGGCTAGGAGCCCGGGCCTCCCCCTCGAAATTCGGATGGAAGGGGGGTGTTTACCGAGGAAAAATAATAAAGATCGGTGTTTTTCAAGGCTTTCAACAAGTGCCCCCCCCCCCCCCCGAAAACATTGTTTGGCTACGGGCCTGCCTGTTAGGGTAGCATCCATTGGTACCATCGAATCAAACATTCTATATTCAAACATACCGAAACATTTCGCCGCATACACTACAGAAACTTGCATGCCGCACTGGAAGAAACAGTGCAGGCTCCAGTGTGCACCAGCGCACTCCAGTGAAAATTCCAGCGTTTCCAGCGCTTCCCAGTACGCGCCAGCGTCACAGCGGCCAAGCCAGCGCCCCCTACCAGTGCGACCCAGCTCTTTCCCAGTGCGCTCACCGAAGTGCCAGTGAATCCCAGCGTGTACCAGTGTTCCCAGTGCGATCCAGCGCCAAAAAAACGTACTGGTATCACGCTGGGGGCGCTGGTTTTTGCAATAGGGATGTTTTCTCTGTTCCCACAACCGCAACCGCTTCCTCACGTTTCACACTCGTCGAGACCCAGAGTACCGAAAGGGGTACCATCAAATTTTGATGCAACCATTTCTTTTTTTCAAAATCGTAATTTTTCTGCGTTCGTTTTTTAAGGGCAGGAAGCAAAATAAAATAGTTCCGCAAGTTTTTTTTTGTTTGTGCATTCTTGGGACTAAGGAGGCTCTAGTATTTTTCGGGTGGCGAGCCATCTCGCGAGTTCACGAGTCTTGGGTGGCGGCCGAACCGCAGTCTATTCGAGAAGCTGCATGCTGTTGATTCGGTGCAGTTAATTCAACCACCTTCTCAGAAAAACAGATCTTGTGTGTAAAAGAAATGTGCATCTTTCTTAATTAAATGGTGTTCGTTGGTGATTCGAGCAACATGCCGGACTTACAAGTATAAATGCGGTGGAACATTATTCGCAATACTGCAAAAGAACGTGTTGCTGGGCGAGATGGTACTGCTAACAGAATTTTTGTAGCGCTTCAGCACAATCACACAAGACAAAGAAACACATGACGAAGGGACAAGCTCTAACTTACCACTTTAATAGAGACTAGGAAAGTGTGGCACATATATACTCAACATCGCGCAGGCCATAGGGGCGTATCCAAGTAAATATTTAAAGAAGCTGTGTTCCGCGTTATACAGTGAAACGGACGTTTGGCCGACACAATCGGAATTTTTCTCTTTTATGTGGAATGCCCTCAGAAGTAAAGCTAGCTGCACTTATAAAGGTCGTCGCTGAGGATCAGCATTCCCGAAACAACGAAGTATTCCGGTATCTGTATTCCTGCACATGTATTTCGGGATACTTTTTTTTCTTTTTTGCAAACGTATCTCCGACATGTCCCGTTATATCAACGAGAAATGTACCTTAGTATCTGCATTTCAGCCTTCCACACATGTGTTTTGATATCCCTATTCCGCCATGCTTTTCTGAGTATTTATGCCCAGCTCTGATCTAAAGCATTTGCTGAAATAACCGCTGAAATATTTCCGACATCGTCAACTCTAATGTCGCTCCTTGTAAACCACAAAGTCTTGCACAATTGTAAAGCCACTTCACTCTGCCTTTAGAGTGTAAAGCACGATTGCGTAATCGGGCACCGTGCGCATCCCCTTCTCATTCTCGGTGGACTTTGCCGCGAGAAAGGAACGAATGTGAGCGTAACCCTGGCCGTTTGCCTCTGCCAGAATGCATGCCTATTGCAAGTACAGTTGGAAAGTTCTCACTACGCCATAATTCATAATTTTGTGAATTAGCCAAATACCACTACGCGTCTCTAAGGGAATAAGCGCACCTAACGCAGCTGCACACTTTCTTTACGCTGCTGCTGCGACTGTTGGTTAGTCATGCCTAAGGGCTTTGTAATGTGTGGGTCCCATTCTGTGAGTAAGCGAACTACCCACTACGCGCCCGTAAGGCAATAAGAGCAGCTACGCCGGTGCACACTTTGTTGATGGCATTGCGGATAATGTAGAATCATCATCATCATCATCATCATCATCATCATCATCATCATCAGCCTGTCTACGCCCACTGCAGGGCAAAGGCCTCTCCCATGTTTCGCCAATGAACCCGGTCCTGTGCTTTCTGCTGCCACGTTATACCTGCAAACTTCTTAATCTCATCTACCCACCTAATTTTCTGTCTCCCCCTCACGCGTTTGCCATCTCTTGGAATCCAGTCAGTTACCCTTAATGACCAGCGCTTATCCTGCCGAGGTGCGATGTGCCCGGCCCATATCCATTTCTTCTTCTTAATTTCAACTATGATATCCTTAACCCCCGTTTGTTCCCTGACCCACTCTGCTCGCTTCCTGTCTCTTAAGGTTACACCTATCATTTTCCTTTCCATCGCTCGCTGCGTCGTCCTCAGTTTAAGTTGAACCCTCTTTGTAAGTCTCCAGGTTTCTGCTAAGAATCTCTGGGTCCGGACAGGCCGCCATTGGAATCTGAACTTGGGTACGTTTAACGCCAGAACTTTATCTAGCGAGGCGAGTCTAGCTGTACTATTCGAGGAATTAGAGGGTGTTAAATGGGATGTAATAGGGCTCAGTGAAGGTTAGGAGGACACATGAGGCTTATGCTAATGCAGAATAATTATCTGTAAAGGTTTAGTAACGTGTGGACCATATAGTTTCCTATAGACGATTTTCCGTAGCTGGTTTCTTTAATCAAAACTAGATGGCGCCACCACTGCACCGTGGCCGTCTCCTACCGCGGCCGTCTGAATGCCTTGGCCACCTTGGCCTTTGGCAGCGCTGCTCAATATGTCTCCAATCCGCGTCGCGTCGTCTGCTCGGCGTCCCCGTAGCGTCTGCGCGCACGCGAGTAAAAGCGAGCAGACGGCAGCGCCGGAAAAGTCAACATGGCGACACCTGTGGATGCAGTTCCCTTCCGCCTCGAATTTATCACGTCGTCATCCTGCGCTGTGTGGCCTGTAAGTGCGTAACCTACGCATTTATTTGCTTTATATTTACGTCCTGGAGCTTTCAGAGCAATGTATTCGTCGGCATTTTGCAGCGTTTTCAAGATTCGTTCTCAAATTCTCGGAGACAAGGCTTAGCAGGCATGGCTAAATAAACAAAGCTAATCTCGATAATAACGGCAGAACATACCTGATGCTTTGTCCCCAGCGTGAAAAGACACTGAGCGATAGCTGATTTGACCATTTATTTATTGCTGTGAACACAGTGGGCGAGTAGCAAGCGCGAGTTCGGATCGAAGCGGGCGGTCGCGTCTGCATGGGTGCTGCCATGTTGGCTTCTAACCCCAGCTGCTGGCGCTTACGGCCATGGCCGCTTCGCTGGCCCAATGTGTTAGGCTGGTGCAACTGGCTAGGGGAAGGCCAGTTACGGTCACGTGATCAAATATGGCAGCGCCCATGCGCCGCTGCGGAAAATCGTCTATAAGTACACTAGAGGGAACTCTGGCGCTAGTGTCTATGGGAGCTGCAACGCATGGCGTTTTAGCCAGCATGGGAATGATGGGTAGTACACAGATTTGTCTACGCTTCGTTCTTTCGGCTTCTGGCTCCGCGTGGTCTTTAGCTGCTTTATCGGAAGACGAAGTTCAGCAAATGTTCAGCAGTTTCACTTCACCATCTTAACCTTTTTAGGCTCACCCATTCCAATTGTCTCACCGAACTTCACAACGGTCCATTCTTTTATTCGAAACAAAACCAAAACACAACCATAAACACCGCCACAAGTGCATTCGAAGGACTCAATCGCGAAGATTAGGTAAATCGATGTGCTAACCATAATTACCATGGTCACTGAATGATCACAGCGCCAGGGTTCCCTCTAGTAAATATCGTAGGAAACTCTATCATGTGGACCTCATTCTGTGAAACAGCGAAGTAGCCACTACTTGTCTGTAACTCAACAAGCGCACCTACGCAGCTGCTCTATTTGACGGTGCTTATTGCGAATGATGGTGAATCAATGAATCCGTAAGGGCTTCGTAATGCATGGATCGCTCTTTTAACCACGCAGTTGTTGCGCGATTGACAAGGTGCAATGGCGGTGTGATTATACGCTTTGCCACGCATTATTACCGGCGGTAACGCGATTCCTTGCATTACAGGACACCTGAATGCGTGTTTTACAGCGAAAGCTGTTATGAGATCACAACAAGGGCCGTTTTTGCGCCGTAGTTGTCCGCCGCCTCCGCCGCCAGTGTCGGTGACCACTATCGCGCGAAATAAGAAAAAAGGCTTATATAAATAAATAATGCCTATGCCAGAATGGGAATCGAACACGGGTTCTCTGCGTGGCAGCCCAGCACTATACCACTGAGCTACGGCGGTGCTTTAACTGCGTTGCAAACTGACCCTATGCAGGCTTCATGTCCGGTAAGGAATCTCATTAACATGTGTAATAAAGAGTTTTAGAACAGTAATCTAACAACCAGACGTCACACAATGCGAATTGCGTAATGAGTGGGTCATTGAATGCTCCAATCCATTACAAAAGCCTCAGGCATAATTCTTCATCGTCGTCCGCCACAGCATCGACAAAGGGCACATAATGCGTTACAATTAAGTGTGTAGCGGGTGCCGCGCTTTTCCGAAGAATGACGAATAATGGCATAGTGGACGCTTCCCGCTGCCAAAAAAATTATGATTTATGGCGTAGTGGGTACCATGCAAGTGTTCTTGTAGTAGTCGCCCCAAGAGATTTTTAAAAAAAGATTCTAGAAAGGTCACTCTTCCAGCTCTCGCCAGGCTGCGCGTTCCGCGCAGGCCTGGCGGTATTTTTCCGAGGCAGTTAGAAAAACACCTTTCTTGTTTTCATTTTGGTTCGAACTACGTGGTAGGACGAAACACGGAGAAAGAAGCAAGAGAAACAAGCCCAGGTTTTCATGACTTTTAGCGGTTCCTTTGTTTGCCCCTAGGGGGACATGCCATACGGGCGGAGACTGTTAAAAAGGCTGATTTCATCCTTCAATAAACCCAGTCTGCGCTTGTTTGTCTTGCTTCTTTCTTTGTGTCTCGTCCCACCGCGTAGTTTGACCAAAATGAACTCTTACCAGCTTGCCCAACTTTCCACGCCGCTTAGCCTACATCTTTCTTGAATAAATTGTTCAAACAAGTGAGTTATAGTGACGCGTCAGAATCGTTCGATGCCTTTGATTTGTGTTTAAATGTGCCTGATTATTAGATGCGGAGCATCTCTTGCTCGGGTCTAGTCCCGCGGCGTCGGCGTACCGCACTCACACTACGCATGCGCAACTCTCCTCCGTCCCTCTCTCCAACAGCTGCGCGTTACTCTCTCCACTTCTCTCCTACCACCTGCTTGCGCTTCTCCTGCGTTCTCGCTTCTGCTCTCGCGGCGCATGCGCTACTCTCCTCCTCTAAGCGGGTAGAGCGCTGCGCGCGTTCAGTGCAGCGCTTGCTTCGGTTGACTCCGCTCGACTCCGTTTATGATTCCGATGAAGTGTGGTGGAAGCAACAGTCCCGTCAGCGAGTGGGCTGACGCAAACACGCGTCAGCATCAGCCCAAACACTAGCAACGTTACGTCCCACTCAAGACAAAGCTGCGAAGCGAAGGGCACGCGACGCTGAACGCAAACGCTTGACTCGAGCGCGGACCCTGAACTTCGTCAGCGCGAAGCAGCTTCGAAGCGTCAGAAGCGTCAACGTTGAGCAGCGGATCCAGAGCTTCGAGCACGTGAACCAGCGTTGGTTCGTGAACGTCGAGCAGCAGAACCTGAGGTTCGGGACCGTGAATTTCAACGCAAACGTACGAAGCGAGCGGCGGACACCGACCTTCGCGAACGGGACTCCGTGTGTAAACGTGAATAACGAGAGGCTGCTCCCGATACTGCACGCGACCGCGAGCGCGTAATAACGATCCGCGATGCTCCGCATCCCCCCCCATGGTTCCCCCTCGGCAAGATGGTGTAATTTTTTTACAGCGAAAGCTGTTATGAGATCACAACAAGGGTCGTTCCCGCGCCGTAGTTGTCCGCCGCCGCCGGTGTCCGTAACCAATATCGCACGAAATAAGACAAAACTAACTAAATAAAAAAACACCTTTGACATAATGGGAATCGAATCCGGGTCTTCTGCGTGGCAGCCCAGCACTCTACCACTGAGCTACGCCACTGCTTGAAACTGCGGTGCAAACAGACCCTATGCAGGCTTCATGTCGGGTAAGGAATCGCGTTAACGTGCGTCGTAAAGCGTTTTAGAACGTTAAAGTAAGAAACAGGCGTCACACAATGCGAATTGCGTAAGGAGTGGGGCGTTCAATGCTCCGACCCATTACAAAAGCCTCAGGCAAAATTCTTCATCGTCGTCAGCCACAGCATCAACAAAGTGCACATATTGCGTTACAAGAGTGTAGCGGGTACCGAGCTTTACTGAAGAATGACGAATAATGGCATAGTACACGCTTCCCCACTACACAAAAATTATGATGATTTATGGCGTAGTGCGTACCATGCAAGTGCGCTTGTAGTGGTTGCCCCAAGAGTGTTTTAAAAGGGCTCCAAAAAAGGCCGCTTTCCCAGCTTTCGCTGTAGCTGTGCTGCGCGTTCCGCGCAGGCCTCGCGCTTTTTATTATTATTTTTTTTTTTCATTTCAGTGCAAATTTTTTTTCGTCTGTAATAAATAAACCAAAAAAAGCGGCGTTGCTTTGAAAAAAAAAAAAAAAGACACCTGACAGTCACGCCGGGCGCCTTTAAATTCTGGTTCAGAGAATTCATTAAAATTATTTGCTTCCAGCGGATTTGTCGCTCGCGTTAGACAGCGATGCCGACACCGAAATTTCAACGACAACGGGCTCTTCAATGCTATTGCGGTAACAGTTCTGCCACAGCGGAATTTTGTGTTTTCGGTTCTCTTCTCTATTTTTCTGGCGTCGACATCACCTCTTTTGTTTTACTTATAGGGAGCAAGTTTTCACGTTATTCAGGTTTGTCCTAAACTCTGGTAATCACAAAGTACCGTCTTCGAAGTACGGTGAAGTATTGCAGTCAGGACGTTCAGATCTACTTAACGCTCCTTGAAAGAAGAGGCAGACGAAGTTGTCTGCGTGGGTCGCCAGCGTGGCCTTTGACGCCTAACACAGGTGAGAGAACAGTTGCGGCCCTGTTGCAATATATATCCAAATTAAAGTATTTCCTTAGAACACGATTATTACAACAATTGAGGAGCTGATTAGGCAGTTTGTATTATTAAGACATCATAGGATCTTGGAACAGTGGCCTTCGATGATGCATTGTTTAGGCAGAATATTACGTGTAAGCGAACCAAGTTCTGCATTCTAAAACCTATATGCCACTTTTATGTGAACCAACATCAGAGGTAGGATACAAAAAATATGTGCGAAAGAGTTTAGATATGCGATGAAGTAGATAGGTACTAAAGTGCGAAACTATGTCGCTGGGAATATCGATTATGTTGTCTTGTAGCGCTATTTCTGGCGTCAATATTTAGTGTCACATGCGGAGAGCAGGGGTTTCAGACACGTGGTCTGCGGACCACTGGCTGCGACACGGCTCGAACATGACTGTCTTCATAACATAATTTTAACGCGATAGCGTTAAAAGAGCTCGTTTCGCAGAACTTCCGGCGTCGGTTTCGTTGGTTGTGAGTGAAAAAATTGGCCGCGTATCTGGGTGCTTCGCTGCAAATGTCGTCGAAAGACGATAGTCTTGTGCCGACTGCACTGCATGAGCGGCATGAGTACCACAATTTAATAGCCGGGCTAGCCGCTGGGCTCGTTTTTCGGACGTTTTCCGGGCGCGCTTAGACGGACGCCGGCGTTTCTCCGCTGAAATTTGGTCGTCGGTCTTTTCTCTGCGTTCTCTGATCATGTCTTGTAGAGTGGGTCGTATTTCATCAAGCGGCCATATATGTTTTGCCTTGCCTGAGACAGCGCTCTTCTACGATGAATCAGCCGCATCTGGCTGGCATTGATAAAACAGAAGAGGACGCCATCTACAGCGCTACCGGGGAACATCGGCTTGTGTTGAACAATGCTGCTGCCAGGTGGCAGCACCACAGCCAGCCACAGCGTCGAAGTTAAATCACTGGGCGGAGACTTGTTTTGTACACAGCAGCGCCGCGTAATAAACACTAGGATCTTTATAATTACGTATCTATAGATTTTGTTTTAAAGGAACACTGTGAATAGTACTAAGGTATTGATGTTGTGCCTCAGGTATGCGTAATATTTGATTTTTAATTGTCCACGCTCACCCGTATGAACACATGCTTCTTGGTCATGATTGGAGGTCGTAAGGCCTCCATGATTGGAAGGTCGTAAGTTTGGCCAACTAGCTCAATCGTGTGACGTGCCGACAAACAGACGAACAGACAGACAGACAGACAGACCAAACTTTCTCCGTTTAGGTCTCCCAAGAAAGACTATCGTCTTTAAAAACTTCCCCATTGTTGAGTAGGGCTCTTCGCCCTACGTTGTGTAAGAGGCCGGCGTACACCTCGGGGCCGACGGAGGGAGGACGACACGGGAGACGGCTTGAGGCGAGACTGACGGGAGAGTGACTCACCGACTCTGACGGACTGCTTCTCCCGTGTTTATTACATGCGGTTTTAAAGAGGAGGGAAAGGAAGGTCATTGGCTCACAAGGCACGTGTCACATGACCGGCAAGTCAGCTCCGGGTTGGATGGGTAATACACAGTTGCGGCCGAAGCTCAGCTCCACCTAGGGACATGTATGCCTAGCTTTGCCCCCGCTGGTATGTTCACGCGACACCAGGGGTCGCACGACACATCATCATCTTCCTCTGGCAAAAGATGCATCATACATTGGAAATATGAAAGCTGGATTTAAGTATTCAGCCTGTAATAATTGTTCATTTCACTAGCTATGACTGTATGCAGTAAGGTAAGATAAGAGTAGCAGTCTAGTAACGCTTCTGGGGAATACCCTTACAATATTATGCACATTTGCAACCTCTTGTAAAAATGAACAAGCAGGTTTCTATCACAACCTTATACAAGAAATGAAAGGGCACTTGAAAAATGTGACAGTTCAGTTCACTGGCACTCATAACTCACATAGGTCAGCCAGTCTGTTCACTGAAAAAAAAGGCAATACATCAATTTCTGAAGCGGCGGCCTCTAAAGCAGTACATCAGCTGGCGTGGAGTCGCACTGGACCGCCGGGGCTCACGGACTGGTCTGCGAAGGCAACTAACTCCTGGTTGCTGAACTGTAATGTACAATGCAGCCGTCGTCCTGTAGGCAGTGAATTCCCGTAAGCAGTCTCATAGAATGTGACGTGGGCCTGCTTCCCTCGGTGTTGCGGTCCGTCTGGAAACAGCCCAGAATAGGGATACGACACTTGAAGAAACCCTGCACGTGAGTCGACGGGCGTAGCAGGCGATGCCCCGCAGCGAAAAGTGGGGGGCTAATTTGGCGAATTTTGTCTCTGGCTGGCAATTTCGTGAAGCCGCCAATGTCCCAATTCGCCTCTGGCTGGCAATTTCGTGAAGCCGCCCATGTCTCAATTTGCTTCTGGGTGGCAATTTCGTGAAAGCGCCAATGTCTCAAATTGCCGTAGCGAAAGCAGGGGCCAACTTGAAGCCTTGAAGCACCCTGGCTTTCTTTTCCGCCGTGCACGCCCTCCTGGAGGCCAGCTGATGAGTCCGCGTAGCTATCTTGGACGCGACCACTCGCGTCGGGGGGGGGGGGTGACAGCGTAGCCATCTTGAGCGCGGCCACTCGCGTCGGGCGGAAGCCGCCGCCATCTTGAATCGAATGCGGCGCCGGCGAAGTAGCCGAGCCGCCATTTTGAACTTCCGCGACGCCATGTGCGACGCGCTGGATGCCACCGCCGACCGAGCCGAGTACCCGTTCACTTTCCCCGCACGCCGCGTTGACTTTGTTGAGCGCCTCCAACTCTCGTCCAACCTCCTCCGCCTTTTTCCATGTGAGTGCTTCCTCTTACGATAGTAGCTTGGCCCGTACATGTGCGCTGGCGTTGGCGAACCCGTGGAATACTTGGTCCCGTACCTTGTCGTAGTAGGTAGCCACACTTGCACGAGAGGGCTTTCTCCTTGAGGGTTGCACGAATTCTTGGAAGGTTGCGCCGGGTAGTTGTTGGCGGCTCGTGAATAAGTGCCGTTCGGCGAGCACATTCCTTGTCTCGGCGAAAATGCCGTCGAGGAAGAGCGGCAACGTGTCGTCTCCGTTGTCGCGCCGTCAGTCGTCGATACCGCTCCCGATCCTCGTTGTTCGTCCTCCCAGCCGCTTCCGTCGGCCGCCTGCAGGTGCACCCAGAAAGCTGGAGCGTCAGGCCGACGCAGTAGTAGGCTTACGTAGGAGGTGGTTCCGGAGGAGAACAAAGGAAAGTCCGGCCGACGCCAACGTAGCAAGGGGGGCCGCAGCACCGACGCGCAGTAGAAGTGTGGCTCTCAAATAAATGCCACGTGCGTGGTGCTCGATCTGGCGTCACCTGTCGTAGCGCAGCGGGTTCCAATCCTCGTGGCCCGTCGTAGCGCAGGGGTTCAATTCCTCATGGCCCGTGGTAGCGCGTGGGTTCAAATCCTCGTCGCCATATGTTGAGTAGGGCTCTTCGCCCTACGTTGTGTAGGGGCTGGTGTACACCTCGGGGCCGACGGAGGGAGGACGACACGGGAGACGGCTTGAGGCGAGACTGACGGGAGACTGACTGACTGACTCTGACGGACTGCCTCTCCCGCGTTTATTAGACGCGGTTATAAAGAGGAGGCAAAGGAAGGCCATTGGCTGACAAGGCACGTGTCACATGACCGGCAAGTCAGCTCCGGGTTGGTTGGGTAATACACAGTTGCGGCCGAAGCCCAGCTCCGCCTAGGGACATGTATGCCTAGGTTTGCCCCGCTGGTATGTTCACGCGACACCAGGGGGTCGCACGACACAACGCCCATCTAGAGTGCCTCGATGCGCGCGCCCCCGCTTAGAGTGTGGTCATTCTTTGAAAGGGTCGACGCCGCCTCGCCTCGCGCGTCCGCCATGTTTTACCCCACGCCGCACTCTTTTTTAAGCGTGCACGCGGCGCTTGCCGCCTTGTCGCCCGTCTGATTCGTCGCGAGTTTCGCAAGATGACTGGATGTTGCGTGCCACAGTGCACGAACCATTCTAGGAATGGATGGAAGATGTTTTCTTTCCCAAGGGATCCTAAAAGAATACTTTTATGGACAATGATAATAAAGCGTGACAAGTGGCAGCCGACGAGTGCCTCTCGTCTATGCAGCGTGAGTATTGCAAGCACGTCGGGTACTTTTGGGATGATTTTTAAAACGGCGTGTATATTACTAGAAACGCCATTACAAGTTATGTGTGTGGTTTTGACTGCGTGTTGGTGCCTCGAAAGTTGAGAACCGTTCTCATAAATTTGGCGTTGTTTTTGTGGTGTGCTTGGAAATCGTACTTTCGCTGTCGCGGGCATCTCCTTCTTCTTCTTCTTCTTTTTTTTTTTTGATGCATGAACGTGTGATTATGAATACTGTCGCGTCTGTAATGAACTGTAACTAGTCACTCCGAGTTGTGTTTTCTTGCGGAACAAGAACGACAAATAGAAAAAAAATTTTTTTTTCGTTGTCTGGTGGAATAATTTTCCAGGATTACCTCCCTGAAGGAACGCTTTTTTGTGTACCATACACGGTCATTAATTTCAACGCGGAATTTGCGGCGCTGAAAAAAATGGCTGCAGATCCACGAAGTGAATGCTGATGACAGAGCGAAGCTAGGTCCTAAGGTCCATATTGTCTACGTTGAAGTCGCCGACTAGTATAAAGGACGGACAGTTATGGATAGACGCACGTACCGATGGACGGACGGACGGATCCACGGATGTACGGAGGGATGGACGCACGGATAGATACACGAACGTACGGACGAATGGACGCTCGCACGGACGGACAGATGGACGGACGGGGGGGACGGACAGATGCACGGATGGACGCCCGGACGGATGGACGGATATATGCACGGACGGATGGACAGAGTACGGTCCATTTTTTAAATCATATGCGCGCTATGAACGCTCTTTGTACGGTATATGTAACAGCTGTGTTTCGGTCCGGCGGTGACAACGGACATCGTGAGAGCCTAAGGAGCTTTGCTGCTACGCTCCTAAAAACTGAAGCATCACAGAGTAGAGTCGTTTCCGCTGCGATCGCTAAACGACATTGTGATGCTTACCGCATTTTCGCTGGTATTTTCTCGAGTTGGGAAAGACAGCCGTATTTTAAATAGGGATTCAATATGAGGACACGAGGACGAATATATCCGGCAATCGGTCACATAAAACAGCAGCCTCGGAACCTGTGCGCAAATTCTATTCAACATTTAGCTAAACAGCGAGTAATTTAAACCTTAGGGTTGTCACGTCCGTAAATTTATCACTGCTGATGCATGTTGGGAAATGCTGTGTGTATGCGGTGTAAAAATAAATAAATAAATATATAGACGAACTTATACACCCGCAAAGTAAAAAAGTGAATAGTGATGCCTCCAGCTCTCAGTGATCCAAAGCAGCTGTGCACCACTCAGCCGCAGCCAGCGGCCGCGCCGGCGGTGAGGGGTCATTACGTCCTGCAACACCTTTAGGCACGAAACATTCGATTACTTGCTGTGATAC
>JALIZH010031870.1:0-31090 GCA_030522465.1 Rhipicephalus appendiculatus
CTAAATAAAATGACGAAAGCAAAGGACTTCATCTACAAAGGTGTCGGTTTTGTGATCGTCCTTAACTCCTTAGCTTGTCTGTGGCAAACACTTGGCGCGTACAGTGACAAGACATGTCATCCCATACAGCTGTGACGTCGGACACATGGCCACTATTATATAGTGCGGCTCGTTTGCGCACACTATCACCGCAAAAGCAATTATTTGGGACGCGCACAAGCGGCAAATCGCGTTAGCGCACTTCCGCCAAGCTTGCAGTGAAAGGAGGCGTCTGCTGCCCGAGCCCGCTTGCTGTTCCGACGGCCGCCGCTACGCGGCTTTCGGTGGCGCCAGTATAGGCGCTTCGCCTCGCCTATAGCTGGAGGCATAGAGTTTCCTAAAATTAAGTAGAGGGCACTCTGGCGCTGTGATCGTTCAGCCACCATCGGAATGATGGGTAGTACACAAATTTGCCTAGTCTTCGTGCTTCCGGCTTGAAACGCACTTGTGGCTTTGTTTATTGTTGCGTTTTCATTTTGTTTCGGATAAAAGAATGGACCGTTGTGGACTTCGTGAGTGTATTTGAATCGGTGAGCCTAAAAAGGTGAATGTGGTGAAGCGTAACTGCTAAACCTTTGTTGAACTTCGTATTGCGGCAAAGCGAATTCAGGCCACACGCAGCCAAAAGAACGAAGACTGGGCAAGACTAGGCAAATTTGTGTACTACCCATGATTCCCATGCTGGCTGAAGCGCCGTGTGTTGCTGCCCCCATAGACACTAGCGACAGAGTTCCCTCTAGTGTATTTATAGGAAACTCCATGGGTGGAGGGACTCTCATCAGGCAGCGATAATCTGTCTTTAGTTCCTTCTACCTAGTCAATGTTTTGTTGAAATATATTATGGAAGGGGAATCATATAAAACTATACTCCGTTTTACAATCTGTTGGCAGAGCAGCCGCAGGTAGAGCTCCCTCGTCCAATCATGGCTGTGTGAGCACAGCAAATAGTCCATCAACTATTTTAGCAATCCAGAACTATTTTGCACACTACAAACGCATAAAGTGACAGTATGGTACGGATTAATGTTTTCAAGCGTCCAAAGTGTTTTAATACTTCGTGAAATTAATAGAAGAAGCCCGCATGGACGCGGATGAGCGCAGGCTTGTTTTGAGGCGGTGATGCTCCGCTTTTCGGCAACATAGCGTCGCCCGTGTTGGTCATGTTTCTGCAACGCGTCCCACAAACTGTCGCTGGTGAGCCATCCATCGAGTGTGCGCGATTTTCCCACGCTGGCGAAGCAGATGGCTATAAACGCTTGCGCTTCGCGTCGAACGCGGGGAAAGTGCAAGCGTGGATTCACTCACCAAGAGGACGAAAAAACCTATCCAGGTGAGCGAGCGAACGCTCTATCGGTGGAAAGCACTGGTGGGGAACGCGGACAGAGTCCTACCACCGAAGAAGCGTTTTTATTGGAGCGGCCATGATCGGGTGAAGAAGCTGTACGATTTAGACCTGAGCGTCTTTCGACGGGTGGTGTACATCTTTTTTGCGATTGAAATTATATGGACACTCTCGGCTGATTTTTGGCCGTCGCCGTCTGTCGACGCCGTCATTCCAGACCACCTAACGGGGGTTCGAACCAGCGACCCCTCGCTCCGCAGCCTGCTAGCCAACACAGCCACACGCTATGCTCGTACCAGCGATATAACGGCGAGCTATTCATATGCACCATTCGCCGCTCGCGGTACGCAGATCTCGGAACAGCTTGAGCGTGTTTTCAATCACGCAACGCTTTTAGTTTCTTTCAAATTGAAAACTGCCCTTGAGATGCGCATGAAAACGCGGCTTCCTTCTGTACCACTCATGATGTAGAATGAAACAAAAGAACACCGGGCACGCGTCAGACACCACTGCGTGGCAGGAGACGCAGAGGGGTCATTTCACGTGCCGCAGTTTAAAAGAAAAAGAAGTATCAAACAGCGTCGAAAAGTCATATAATCATATAATCAATCCTTGGCCAATCCCCCCTGAGTGGATATGAGCCATGTCAGAGGCAACAGCAACAACAGTGTCGGCTTCTGCATTGTGGACACTCGCAGCGCGTCGCTCAAATACAAATACGTAACAACTGCGACAGTTGTTAGTTCACGCTTGTCCTGTGTATACCTATGCGTCCTTTTTGAGCGTCCTTCTTTGTGCTGCGGCGGCGCGTTGCAAGTATCGAGCTGCTTGTCGTTCTTCGTGTGACAAACTGATTTCTTGCTATCGCATTCATTGCTTCGCCCTAGTGGCGAAAATGTGACTTTTTGAGAGAGGTCAGATTCCAACTATCACCCAGCTGCTGCAGCGTTTCGAAGAGGACGAGACGCTACCGACCGTGTGCAGTGCTTGTGCTGGTGCCACATATCGCTTTGAAACGCCGACACGTTGACAGGCTGGCTGGCTTCTGGTGGTTCTGGTGATTCTGGTGGTTAAGGATCGGGTAGCTTAATATAGTTTCTTTCTTGCTGCCTATTTAATTTCTCCTGTGGTAGTTTTCATTTCAGAGTTCGCAGCAATGTCCAGGAACTCTCCTGGGCAAGGCAGTTCGACATGGTCAGCCTCTCTTAGAGCGGATGATCTACCTCTGGATCTGTTTCTACGCAGCGGCGTTAGCAGCATTCCCGTTGCGCTGGTGCCCTTGGGTAATGGATCAATCCGGTTGAACAACCCTAAGGCGATTCAGGAGCAACTTCGTGCGGTAACTTCTCAATATCAGAGCATCACCGATGTGCGACAGTTCGGCCGCGGAGGTATTGTGTGCAGATCACCGGACAAAGATTGCGTAGCGGTTCTTCTGAAATGCTCATCATTTGCCTCCATCCCGGTGAGTGCATATATTCCACCCCATCTCGCATGCACCAAAGGCCTCGTACGTGGAGTTGACTCACAACTAAGCCCATCTGAGACACTCGAGAAACTATCAATGGCCGGAGTAATCGCTATTTACCGCTGCAATCGCGTTGTAGACAACGTGAGGGTTGCCACAGAGTCGGTAATTGCAACCTTCGCTGGCACATCATGCCCATCTGAAATAAAAGCTTGGCCACTAATATTCAGGGTTGAACCGTTAGCGTCGCGTCCCCTGCAATGCAGAAATTGTTGGCGTTTTGGCCATAGTGCTGGTGGGTGTAAATCTGGAATACGGTGTTGCATATGTAGTGAGGGTCACGCACACTCTGATTGTGCTGCCCAAGATGAGAAGTGTTGCCTCTGTGAGGGTGCTCATAGAGCGGACTATTCTAGTTGCCCCGCTCACTTTCAAGAGAAGCAGCTACTGGAAGTAATGGACAGGAGACGATGCTCTAGGAGAGAAGCAATGGCAGTGATCAAGGAAAGGACCCAAGGTTATGCTGGTGTTACCGCTGGGCAGAATGCACTGACAGATGCTAATATCGCACAAACCATTGAGGCCGCAGTGGAAAAAGCCATGTCAAAAGCAATGGACAGGTTATTTACCAGCCTCTCGGAGTGTCTGTATGAGATAATGAACGCTCAGCTAACTCAGTTGATGAATAACTCAGCAGCTCCTCCCCAGAAAAGGTCTACGTTGCCAACTCAGAAGGAAGCACGATGTAGTACGGATGAGGATAGGCTGCCCCTAGATGACTCCCGGGAGGGTACTAAGACTACAGGGAGCGAAGGTCGTCTTCACACCCTAGATCTGAGTGTCAACACTGACGTTGAAATCGATTCGCGTGCCCAGAAACGTAGCCGATCCCCTCTAAACACATCATCTTCATTCTCATCCGAGATTAAATCGAAAAAGGCTCCGCCAAGCAAGGTCATAAAGGAAAGCATACTTGAAAAGATTGTTTCTACTGTGGGTATATCCAATCATTGAGCCTTTGAAAGTTTTACAGTGGAATTGTCGTTCAATTTTTTCAGCTTCCACAGATTTATCTTGTCTTATTGTTGAAAAAAGTCCTGATATAATATTATTACAAGAAACTTGGTTAGTTCCAGATCAGTATTACCATTTAAAAAATTATCGATCATTTCGTCTAGATCGACTGTCAAGAGGGGGGTGGATTGCTTACACTAGTTTCATCCAGATTTTGCCACAAGGCAAAAATAGCACTACAGCTTCTGTCATCGGAACATGAAATTCTAGTAATTGCATTGAGCCTTCCTTCATGTGGAGCATTTTTCATAGCAAATGTATATTATCCGTCAGGGGTTCACGACACAAACCCTTTGGATAGTGTAATCGGTATTAGCGGTAATAATATCATATTGGCGGGTGACTTTAACTCCCATCACATAACATGGGGCTTACGGACAGACTCATGCGGAACTCGGTTATGGGATTGGTCGCTGGGTAATAATCTCACTTGTCACAACTCAGGCATCCCTACTTTTATCAGAGGGATGGCTAAGTCTTCTCTAGATTTGACTTTTTCGGGATCAGGCCTTGGTATCTCATCTTGGACGACCATTGATTGTGCTACCAATAGCGACCACATTCCGGTGATGTTTGAGATAAGATGCCCAGTAATATCTGTAGCTTCTAGAGGACTTACGTGTATAAACTACAGCACGTTTAAAAAGAGCTTGCGATGCTCTATGGCTTCTCTGGCAGAAGCAACGTCAAAACAAAAAGCATTAAGCATTTGTTCAGTTTTACAGGAGTCACGTAGAAAAGCGGAATTCGAGGTTAACTCAGTCGAACAAAAGTCTTTGTCGCGATGGTGGAATGATGACTACACTCGAGATTACAGGCGTAGAAAAGCCGCCTGGAAGAAGCTATTACACAATCAATGTCCTAAAAACTGGTCAGATTACAAATTCATTGCAGGTACATTTAAACGTACGGTGGCGAAAGCGAAAGTGGAGTACGATGAAAAACATTTTGAATTTCTCTCGAAATCAAATAACAAAAGAGCACTATTTGGCTATCTAAGACATAAGAAACTAATCCCTCAACCAGTAAATGTTGAATCCAAAACTTTATCACCACAGGAATTGACGCAATCATTGGAGGACATAGCGCAAGGGTTGGAAAAACGATTTTCATCTAAGGTTCATCCCCCTTCATTAATTCCGCGTTCAGCTGATAGTTTTACCGAAATATCGATGGAGGAATTATCAGAGGTCATAAGGAAACTTCCCGCGGCTGCTCCAGGCCCCGATGGAGTTACTTCGGCAATGCTGAAATTTTTATTCAAAGAGTCTCGGGATGTTGTTCTTAACATAATAAATTATTCTGTAAAAAGAAGCTTGGATTCCAACTGAATGGAAAATCGCCAAAATTATTCCTGTTCTCAAAAATCCAGGTGAAGGTTCTGTTCTAGACAATATCAGGCCAATTGCATTAACGTCAAATTTTTTAAAGTTAATAGAAAGAGCATTGTATATTCAGATAATGAAATTTGTAGACGACGAAATGATCCTTCGCCCATGTCAAATTGGATTCAGGCAGGGATGTTCCATATGGCAAGCGCATATTGACCTCGAAAGTCGGATACATCTGGCGCGGCGTCAAGGGCAGTATGCAGCTTTAGTTACACTGGACATCACAAAAGCGTACGATAGTGTCGAACATAGCGCACTAGTTAGTCGTCTGAGAGAAATCAATTTGCCGCAGTGTTTAGAAGCATGGATAACAGAATTCTTAAATAATAGGAAATTTTATTGTTCTCAGAATGGAGTTGCATCGAGTACGTACAAACAGGAAAAAGGAGTACCCCAAGGATCGGTTCTGTCACCGCTATTATTCAATATTTTATTAAGCTCGATTCCATGTAACGAGAAAGTACACACGTATGTCTATGCGGATGATATAGCGTTCTTTTCATCAGCTAATGACATTCACGCTCTTTATCAAAACCTGCAAATGTATTTATCTGAAATAGAACACTGGCTCGATGCTATTCATCTCTCTATAAACGTGAAGAAGTGTGCATTGTTAGTATTCCCTCTGAAAGACCCAGTACATATATCTCTTTCATACAAACTTGACATAATCCCACAAGTTCAAAATGTCAAATATTTGGGAGTGATATATGACAGCTATCTCTTATGGCGAAATCACATAGAATATATTACAGCAAAGGGTGTTCGGGCAGTTGGTATATTACGGAGAATAAGCAACAGGAGGTCAGGAATGCGTAGAGCGACGTTATTATCAATATACCGCATGTATGTGAGACCGGTTCTGGAATTTGGGTGTGTTTTATACTCTGGGGCACCTGCCTATAAGCTTCGTCCACTTGTTCTTCTGGAAAAGCAAGCTCTGCGCATGTGCTTAGGGCTACCTAAATTTGTAGCGAATAATGTTTTATATATGGAAGCTAGAATCCCCTCACTCATAACTAGATTCAGAATATTGGCTGTACAAACATATTTAAGGATATATGAATCCCCTTTAAGGCGTAATGAAACAGTTTTCATTGCGCTTCCTGGTTTATTCTATGATTTGCATTGGCCCAGATTTCATACACCTCAAGCAAAATTTGTACAATCACTTCTCGATCCACTGTCCGTCCAGATAAGAGAGGTTATTCCGGTTTGTAATGCGTCAAATCCTCTACAAATTTACTTTGATAACATTTTCCCTAATAGTGCTAAACACCTACCGAGTAATATGTTAAGAGCTACTCTACAGGACTACCTGCGAAGAATGCAAACAAATGTCATCATTGCGACGGATGCATCGCAGAGAGATGAAAAGAGTGGCATCGGTATATTCTGCCCTGTTCTCAACTGGTCTTTTTCCCTCCGAATTCCAGATTTCACTCCCATCTTTATTGCAGAATTTCTAGCGGTAGTATTGGCCCTTCGTAAACTGACGACATCAATAAATTCCGCTGTAATAATAACGGACTCATTATCGGTGTGCAGTGCGCTCACGGCATCCGGTGAATCGAAAGTATTGAAAGAGTTCAATTCCCTAGTACCTGGCCACATAACTAATGTTCGATTAGTATGGGTACCTGGACATAGAGGACTATTTCTAAATGAAACAGCTGATGCACTAGCGAAAGCGGCGTTAGATGGACCAGCTATTAATATTACGCCTACATCAGCTTTTATAGTTGCAGCTAGATTTCGGAGGCAAATGATGATGCGAGAATTCGATATACCTTCTCTAAGAAATTCTCCAGACTTCAATCATCTATCGACACCCTGGAAAAGTAACGCATGTCATAACAGATGCCTTGAAGTCATAATTACCAGGTTACGCTGTCGTATTCCATCATTAAATTTTTATTTATACAGAGCCGGCTTGGCACCCTCCCCGCTTTGTTCTTATTGTAGAGAAGACGAAACAATAGAACACTTTTTGATCTATTGTCGAAAGTACTCTGCAGTAAGAAAGGTATCTCTAGAAACGCCGTTGCGCATCATTGGGTTAAACTTAACAACTGCAAATTTACTATCCCTAGGTGCACTGACCCTTGGGCACAGCAACGGGAAAGTATGCGAGGCCTTGCAAGATTTTATAGAACAGACAAAGAGATATACAGAATAACCATGATTCTAAAGCTCCGCAGCTAACCAAACGAGACTCCAAAAATATTTTTTTCTATGTTACTCATTTATTGCTTATTCGATAAGAATCAATTCGACCGAACATTTTGTATTCAAAGAAAAATAGTTTTTCAAAAAATCTTACTTTTTCCCGAAACGAGGAATTAATCTCTTTTCTAGTTTCTTTATTATCTTTTTTTTAAGCTACCCGATTCTTGGCCAATCCCCCCAGTGTGGGTGTGAGCCAGAAGCATAGGATCTACATCTACATCTACGTCCACAACGACGATGCAGAGGACGCTGAAGCAGCGTGGCTTATGTACATGGAACACTCTCGGAACGCATTTCTCATAGAAGCGAGGCACATTGTGCAACGTCGCCGCCGGTTTCTGCGGAGCTGCAACGCCAAATACAAGTTGTGATGAGGTCGATGAGAAGTTAACCCTTCTAGTGGCCTCATGTCAATCATATTACGTGGTGCGTACAGGACGGGATCGTTCAATACTGTTGCAGTGAGAGTAGCAAACATAAAAAAAGCAAAAAAAAACAGGTTTTGTTACGTCGGAAAATAAAGCATCGGATTGATTGATTCAATGACTCGCTCGTTATTTCACACAATGATTTACTTAAATTGATTGATTGAATAATGTAAACATTTTTTTTTCTATACGCGTGGCGCAAACAATTAAAAAAAGCTCTGATGTCACGAAAATTCATAGGAACAAGTGACACTAAAAAAAATTACACCATCTCCCGCTAAAGGGAACCATGTGTAGATGTGAAGCAGCGGGCGCTAACGCTTACACTGGCCGTGGCGTTGACGCTGGCGCTATCGCAGCGTTGCGCAGGAGAGAAAACTGAGGAGGCGCAAAGCACGCAGTGATGGAGCGGTGTTTCCTACTGGAACATGCCAATCGCTGCTAATGGGCAATGAGAGACAGAAGATTCCGACTGTACACAGAGACCCGCAGTGCGCTTTTAGTTAACGCGCACGCTGCGAATTTTTATTGTTCAACAACGCACAGGAGAAATCTCCCACCGGCACCACCTTGGAGGGCAAGATCCCTTGCCATATATACGCGATGGACAGTGAACGGTTGTGCAGCGCGAGCAGTCGGTTTTTTCAACCAAGAAACTCGCTAGCAGACGCTGCCTGCGTCGGCGTCACGAGGCGAGAGAGGGGGGAGCGTAGGAGAGGAGAGAGAGGGGGGGGGACGCGCATGCGCAGTGGGGGTGTGGACGCTGTGGGCAGGGATGCCTAGAGGAGAGAGGGGGGGAGCGTAGGAGAGGTGAGATAGGGGGGACGCGCATGCGCAGTGGGAGCCCAGGCAGGGATTCCTAGAGGAGAGAGGGGGGAGCATAGGAGGGGAGAGAGGAGGGGAGGCGCATGCGCAGTGAGGGTGTGGTTGCCGCGGGGAGGGGATGCCTAGAGGAGAGACAGGGGGAGGAGAGGTTTTTTTTTTATTTTTTATTTTTTTAAAGGGTTTGCGCAGTAAGGGAGGCCACGCCGCACACCACCACCGGATTAAGCTTCACCATAAGATGCTTCACATCTAAAAATTGGGGGGACCCTTAATCTTCGCCTTTAAGAGTTGAACGCGATAGCGACATCCTGTCCCGAGTGCCTACTTCAACCACTTAGTGCATACTTGCTATGCCCCCCGCTACGTGGTGTTAACGGAATACGCGCAGTAAGGTGTGTGCCATTTGTAATGAGTGGCCGGCTTTAAACTACGAAATCGTTTTGATAGTCACATATTCTGACGCCCGATGGCAATGTACGCTTGTACCACGCAATATTCCTGGGATATTGCATGTTATATTGCGACGCCTATATAAAAGAGCCTTGCGTTTGCGAAGCATGAAAGTTATTTTCACTGCATTTCCAAGCAGAGGAAGTTATTTTCACTGTATTTCAAAGCAGAGGCGTGGCTGGGTGGTAGAAGACCTGCTTGCCACGCAGACGACCCGGTTTCGATCCTCACTCGGACCCGGAAATTTTTATTAATTATTTTATTTGCATCTTGATTTTTCGGTCACGGACAAGATGATGATTTTTCGCTCACAACCAGCGACGCCGACGACGGAATTTCGGTGGAACGAGCTCTTAAACGCTATCGCGTTAATATTAATAGACAAAGCCGGGTCAGTTCCTTTGGAACTGAAGTTGGCCCGTCCAAAAAATAAACAGAAGAGAGAGAATAAAATATTTATTTGATGTTCTTCGCGAGAAGATCGGTGAGTGGGATCCTTAGTCCGGGATCCCATTGGCGCGGGCCGCTGTCCTCGCACTTTTCACGAGGGCATCTTGGGTCTTCGGATCCGAGCTGGACAGAGCTGCCTCCCACCCTATAATGTTGTGTTGTGTCCTGGGTTGCATAGGTGGGTTGTGTGGGCATTCCCATACCATGTGGTACAGGGTGGCTGTTTTATTGGCGCAGAACCAGCACTGTGATGCGTATGTGTCGGGATCTATCTTGGACAATATATATGGGTTGGGGTAGGACAAGGTCTGCAGGCGACGCCACGCTACCTGAGATTCCTTGCTGAGGTTTGCCCCCCGGGGGCATAAGTTTCCGTCTTTCAAGTCTTTGGTGTTCCAGAATAAACAGAAGAGATCAAGATGGTGCCAAGCGCCGCCTGCAACAAAAATAAAAAGTTAATTAGTATAGTACACATTGTTCCACACCATAGAGTTTCCTATAAATTGTAATAAATTAACAGCGCGAAAAAACGAGACACAAAAGGAGGATAACTAGACAGGACAAGCGCTGACTTCCAACTGAAACATTTATTGCGCAAAACCCATGCTTAAATAACAAAACTACGCACCACGTGTACTTGAGGGGGCCGGATCGAAAACAACATATAAAGATACTATACAAAAGATGGCAAGATTGAAAATTCATCTGCTTAAGCTCAGATAGTCCAGCTCTTTGGCAAGTAAGGCAATCGAGGGCTGAGCGACGCAACCGTCGGACAGTGCACTGATGTGGGCAGCTTCCACAATTTCCCGCTGCGTTTGCCCCCTGTGCCGATACAAAATAGTGGTGTTATGAAAAAGAGGTACACAACCACAATCGCGACAGTGTAACGACAGGTGCGAGCTAGCATGGCCTTTTAGAGAATTGTTATGCTCACGCAGGCGCACATTAACGCAGCGCCCCGTCTGCCCAATATACACACGGTCACATGAAAGTGGGATCGAGTACACCACAGACTTGCAGCACGGAATGTACTTATTCACGTGCCTGACTTGACAGGCACTTTCCTGTTCCTTCGACCTGCTAGCGATACGCCGGTCAACTTGCGCACAAAGCTTGCCTAGCTTATTTGGGGCAGAAATTACAACATCAATATTGTAGCGAGAGGAGACTTTTTTTATGCAATGGGTCAAGCCATGCACGTAGGGGAGGACTGCCATTTTCCTGCGCTGCTCTCGCTCGCACTGTTCATCCGCCTTCGTTCTACCCTTCTTAATATCTCGTACGAGCTTTTCCGCAGCAGAAGAAAGCCTTTCCTCTGGAAAGCCAGACTTCCTCAGTTTCCGTCGAAAGCCAGACTTCCGTAGTTTTGTTATTTAAGCATGGGTTTTGCGCAATAAATGTTTCAGTTGGAAGTCAGCGCTTGTCCTGTCTAGTTATCCTCCTTTTGTGTCTCGTTTTTTCGCGCTGTTAATTTATTACAATGCATCCATACCAACTAGCCCAGCTTACCACTCTTCCTATAAATACACTAGAGGGAACTCTGGCGCTAGTGTCTGCGGGGGCTGCAACAGAGGGCGCTTCAGCCAGGATGGGAATCATGGGTAGTAAACAAATTTGCCTAGTCTTGCCTAGTCTTCGTTCTTTTGGCTGCGTGTGGCTTGAATTCGCTTTGCCGCAATACGAAGTTCAGCAAAGGTTTTGCAGTTACGCTTCACCACCATTACCTTTTTTAGGCTCATGAATCCAAATACGCTCACGAAGTTTAGAACGGTCCATTCTTTTATCCGAAAAAGAACGAAAACGCAACAATAAACAAGGCCACAAGTGCGTTCGAAGCCGGAAGCACGAAGACTAGGCAAATCCGTGTACTACCCATCATTTCCATGGTGGCTGAACGATCGCAGCGCCAGAGTCCCCTCTAGTTAATTTTAGGAAACTCTATGGTTCCACACAGGCGGAGCTACTTGTCAAATTCACGGAAGCGACATTCGCATAGGAATACAATTGTGTAGTGCCTTCTGTCGTGATTGGCTGAGGACGCACGTATGTACTTCCAACAGTTTGTGAAACGGAGTATCGAACGATTATACAGAAAAACCTTGCACAAGGATGTTTTACGTATTACCTTTCGTCTTTTGTGCTGGTGGCGTTAGAATTAAGACAATTCCAATTCGAATCTCTTCAGGAATGTTACCCTCGGATACGTCGCGCGGATCTTCGACATTTTTAGATGCGAAGCATCTTATGCTTGGGGCTGTGTCCATCCATCCCGCGTCCCGCGTCCGGCGTCCCGCGTCCGGTCACTCTCATGAAGTAGGGAAGCACCCACTATGCGAACCAGAAGACTGTAGTACAAAACTTGAAGGACACTTTGTACATTCCAAAGTGTGTTGGACGAAAGCGTGGCCATTCCACTGATTATGCCATGTCTTCTTTCTTTTACACTCTCACTGGGATAACACACAAACCGAATGTGTGCGTGTTTTGTTTTTTAATTTTTTACCGCGAATCGCAGCGAGACGCGAGAATAATCTTCCTCCGTTCGCATGCGTTAGTATTTTCTCGCGCTTTGCGCATCGCGCAAACGCCATTCGCGTTCCAGCGCCTAAATTGACGGACCCTTTGTAGATTGGAAAGTGTATTCCGTGGACGCATGTGTCCATTGAGACGGCGTCGATCCGAATGATTGCAAGGGCTGGGCACAGCGACGCTACGCAAGCAAAGCGCGAGCGCTGTAGAGTCCGACGCGACCGCCGTCCGTTTGCGCACCCCGGCGGCCACCTGAGTCCGTGCCAGAGCTCGGATGCACAGACGGACGGACAGACGGACGGACAGACGGACGGACGGACAGACGGACGCACAGACGGCCGGACGGACAGACGGACAAGCGGGCGGACAGACGGATGGAGAGACGGACGGACGGACGGACAAACGGGCGGACAGACGGACGGACGGACGGACGGACGGACGGACGCTGGACGGACGGATGGACGGACACCGGACGGACGTGAGCATGAGAAATTAAAGGCTTTCGCCTTAAAATTACACCAACTCTCGCTAAAGGGAACCATGTGTAAATGCGAAGCAGCGGGCGCTAACGCTTACACTTGCGGCGGCGTTGACGCTGGCGCTCATCGCAGGCGTAGCGCAGGAGAGAAATCTAGGGAGGCGCAATCATGCAGTGATGGACGGGTCTTTCCTATTGGAACATGCCAATCGCTGCTAATTGACAATGAGAGACAGAAGACTCGGACTGGACACAGAGACCCGCAGTCCACTTTTAGTTAACGCGCACGCTGCGAATTTTTATCGTTCAACAACGCACAGGAGAAATCTCCCACCGCACTACCTTGCAGGTCAAGATCCAGTGCATATATCTAAGGGGTGGCCAGTGAACGGTTGTGCAGCGTGACCAGTCGGCTTTTTCAATCAAGAAACTCGCTAGCAGACGCTGCCTGCGTCGGCGTTGCGAGGCGAGAGAGGGGGAGCGTAGGAGAGGAGAGAGGGTGGAGGGGGAGGCGCATGCGCATTGGGGGTGTAAACGCCGCGGGAGGGATGCCTAGAGGAGAGAGTGGGGGAGGGGACGCGCATGCGCAGTTGGGGTGTGGTTGCCGCGGGGAGGGATGCCTAGAGGACAGAGTTAGGGGAGGGGACGCGCATGCGGAGTGAGGGTGTGGACGCCGCGGGGAGGGATGTCTAGAGGTGAGAGGGGGGAAGCGCAGGAAAGGAGAGAGAGGGGGCAGGGGACGCGCATGCGCAGTGGGTGTGTGAACGCCGCTGGAGGGATGCCTAGAGGAGAGAGAGAGGGGGAGGGGACGCGCATGCGCAATGGGTGTGTAAACGCCGCGGGCGGGGGGAATCAACACCACCCGGAAGGATACCTAGAGGAGAGAGAGGGGGGAGCGTAGGAGAGGAGGTGCGTGAGGAGGGTTTGCGCATGCGCAATAAGGGTGGTCAAGACGCACACCACCACCACCGGACGGACGGACACCGGACGGACGTGACCAAGAGACATTAAAGGCTTTCGCCTTAATAATGAAACGTTGGAAAGCGCGTCAGCAGGAGCAGGAAGTGTTGAATTGATGCTGCATGTGCATTAGCCGTCACGTCCAAGGAAATGTTGCAGTTTCGTGCACAAAAATGTCGTGCGTATTTGCATGAATTTAAGGAATGAAGTATCGGTGGGGAATTGTGCTCCTATCTATTCGTGTTCCTGTAGCTCGAAGTGGAGCTCAAATATTTACGTTATACAATCGCCAAAACCAGTGAAAGTACGGAAGCTTTTAGAAGTACCGTACGTGATTATTTAATGGTCTGTCGGCTCCATCGACGGTGGCAGATATGGCAGTCCTGCGACTGATACTATTGGGACAGCTTAATGCTCACCCACATTCGAATACATAGCACTCCAAAAAAAATTGAAGGACACTTTGTACATTCCAAAGTGTGTAGGGCGAAAGCGTGCGGCCATTCGACTGACTATACCATGTGTTTTTTAGATGTGAAGCATCTTATGGCGAAGCTTAATCCGGTGGTGGTGGTGGTGGTGGTGGTGTGCCGGCGTGACCACCCTTACTGCGCATGCGCAAACCTTTCAAAAAAAAATAAAAAATAAAAAAACCTCCTCTCCCCCTCTCTCTCCTCTAGGCATCCCTCCCCGCGGCAACCACACCCCTCACTGCGCATGCGCCTCCCCTCCTCTCTCCCCTCCTACGCTCCCCCCTCTCTCCTCTAGGCATCCCTCCCCGCGCTCCCACTGCGCATGCGCGTCCCCCCCCCTCTCTCTCCTCTAATACGCTCCCCCCCTCTCTCCTCTAGGCATCCCTGCCCACAGCGTCCACACCCCCACTGCGCATGCGCGTCGCCCCCCTCTCTCTCGTCTCCTACGCTACCCCCCTCTCTCGCCTCGCGACGCCGACGCAGGCAGCGTCTGCTAGCGAGTTTCTTGGTTGAAAAAACCGACTGCTCGCGCTGCACAACCGTTCATTGTCCATCCCGTATATATGGCAATGGATCTTGACCTCCAAGGTGGTGCCGGTGGGAGATTTCTCCTGTGCGTTGTTGAAAAATAAAAATTCGCAGCGTGCGCGTTAACTAAAAGCCGACTGCGGGTCTCTGTGTCCAGTCGGAGTCTTCTGTCTCTCATTGCCCATTAGCAGCGATTGGCATGTTCCAGTAGGAAACACCGCTCCATCACTGCGTGCTTTGCGCCTCCTCAGTTTTCTCTCCTGCGCAACGCTGCGATAGCGCCAGCGTCAACGCCACCGCCAGTGTAAGCGTTAGCGCCCGCTGCTTCACATCTACACATGGTTCCCTTTAGCGGGAGATGGTGTAATTTTTTCTTTTACACTCTCGGTGGGATAACACACAAACCGAATGTGTGCGTGTTTTCTTGTTTAAATTTTTACCGCGAGTCGCACCGGGACGGGAGACTAACCTTCCTCCGTTCGCATGCGTTCGTATTTTCTCGCGCGTTGCGCATGGTGCAAATGCCATCCGCGTTCAAGCTCTTAAAATGACGCACCCATTGTAAATTCCAAAGTGTGTTCCGCGAACGCCTGTGTCCATTGAGGCGGCGTCGGTCAGGATGATTCCAAACGCTTGGCACAGTGATGCTACGCAAGCAAAGCGCGAGCGCTGTAGAGTCCGACGCGACCGGCGTCCGTTGGCGCACCCTGGCGGCCACCTGGCTCCGTGCCAGGGCTCGGACAGACGGACGGGCACGGACGGACGGACACGAACGGACGGACACGAACGGATGGAAGGACGGACTGATGGACGGACACGGACGGAGGGACCCGAACGGAGGGACACGGACGGACGGACACGGACGGGCGGACACGGATGGACGGATGGAGGGACGGATGGAGGGAACGACAGACGGACGGACGGACGCCGGACGGATGTGAGCATGAGACATTAAAGGCTTTCGCCTTAAAAGCTACGAAAATTCTACGAGAAGTCTTGAAGAAGCAGACGTGCACCTTCGGTGTTATGATGCAAATTTTTCTTTTGGTTCGTAACGGCCCTCTACGGCTGAGCCACTTAGAGTCTTAGTGACAAAGCAGTTGATTTAACAAACCAACACACGAAACATTTAATCAAGAATTAAAGTGAAAACTATATATGTACACAAAATTGCACTTAGTAAGAAGTTCACTGCACGCGGTAAACCACTCCTAATTACAACCAAAACGTAAGTTCAATGATATAAACTAGACAGTCTAGCTCTAATGGGGCTGAGCGGCCGAGCGGAGAAGAACCCCTGTTCAGCCTGACCGAAACACGGATGCTTGACTGGTCGAGTTGACGTGGGCTGGCTGGCGACGACGATAGAGCGGCGGCTGGTGGACGAGACGTTGAGATGCCAGGGGCAGACGGGGACACGGACGGACGGACGGATGGACACCGACGGACGGGCGGATGGATGGACGGAGGGACGGACGGACGGACGGATGGACGGACGTGAGCATGACATTAAAGGCTTTCGCCTTAATAATTTTACAAAATTACGCTGTCGAGTACCAAAATTAAACATCTATATGAATAGAGCTGGTCTGCCTCCTTCCCCTCTTTGCTTATTCTGTAACAAGGACGAAAATATCGAGCTTTATTTTTTATCATGCAACCGCTACAATTCACTGAGGAAAAAACATTCTTAAAGCGGTCTTTAATCGAATTAGATTGAATTTCATTATTTCTAATATTCTCTCCTTGGGAGCCTCCTCATTAGGTCATTGTCACCGGGATATCCGTTCCGCTGTAGAGAAATTTTTAATTGAATCAGGGCGGTTTTGAGATCAGATCTGTAGATTAGCATCATTATTTATTTTAACTATATTCTATGATTCTTTAGTCATACAAATCATGTGTGATCATTTTTATCTATAAATTATTCGTTTCTTGGCCAATCCCCCCAGAGTGGGTGTGGGCCATACATTTAGGCCATCATCATCATCGTCATCATCGTGTGGCTCGGGCCTTGTGACAGCGAAGAAAAAGAAGCTTGCGGTTTTTCCAGCGATCGGAAAGCTATGGGTGAGCCACGAATCCATTTCGCCGTAATCACTGACAAGAACCGCATTTCACTGAGAACCGCATAATCACTGACAAGAACCACCAGCATCCATATCTAAGACAGCACTTCGCTTCATCTCAGAGAAGCGTAGCGTTCTTGGTGCCAACACTGGCTGGGCTACCTCAGTCTTCAGCATACCGTCATGAGCTTATTAGAATGCTATCCAACTTTTAAATACTCTGGGGCGTCAATGAATGCCTCATTTCTCTCGCCTAACGTTTATTATTGTATCGCCAAGCCGAGAAATGTGGACGCTGCGGGTTCAGACACCGCTTTATGCTGTCCTGTTTTTCTCAATTGTGTGTACACCCGTCAGCAAAACTATGCGGACCGTTGCCGTCCGCATTCATTTGCCGTCTTCGCCGTCTAGTGGCGAGCCGTCTGCTGTCGAGAGAACTTGTGACCAATTCCGTCATAGCAATGCCCTCGACCGCTATTCCGTCAAAGCGATCCTCTCGACAGCAGACGGCTCGCGACTAGACGGCGTAGACGGCGATATCGGCTCGCGCTTCCGTGGTTCTACCCGCCATGGTGGTCTAGTGGTTATGGTGCTCGACTGCTGACCCGCAGGTCGCGGGATCGAATCCCGGACACTGCAGCGCCATTTTCGATGGAGGCGCAAATGTTCCAGACCCGTGTACTTGGATTTAGGCGCACGTTAAAGATGCCCAGGTGGTCGAAATTTCCGGAGCCCTTCACTACGGCGTCTCTCATAATCATGTGGTGGTTTGGGGACGTTAAACCCCAAAAGTTATTATTACTTCCGTGGTCCATATACCTTTGCTCATGGGCGTACATCCATTTCCATTTGCACGTACTATACGAAAATATCGGGAAACAAGGGCGTCTTTTTGTCGCACTGAAATTATCGCCACCTGCCCTGCTTGCGCTTCCTTTCTTGAGAACTCTGCGCTTGCCACTTTCGTATCGTGAATACTATTTGACGCTGATAACGCACGGTGCCGTTCGTGACCTAGAAATGCTAGGTGCGAGGCAATGATACAAGGAAAGGCACTCAAGATAGATGACTCAATGTTGTGGGAGAAAATACTCTTTTCACTCGCTTCTTTTCTTTCAGTGCGTTCTAAAAAAAGGAGGGGAGAATTCGGGCGTCTTTCTTCTCCACAGCAACAATCCTCGCCTGGCCTTCTTCCGTTTCCTTTTTGAAACCTTGGCGCTCACCACTTTCCCTGTCAAGAACTCCACGTCACGCAAATAGTGCGCACGCCCTTCGTTACATCGAAGCATCCAGCGCGCGCCGGTAATGCCAGACACGCGAGATAGGCGGTTATTGTTGTGGGACAGAAACGCGTCCGAAATGCGGCCTTCATTCTTGGAGTCTGCACCAGCCGCGGTCGTCTCGTGGTTACGGCCTCTGACCCGCAGGTCGCCGGATCGAATCCCCTTCGCAGGGGCCGCATTTCTATGCAGGCGAAATGCTACATCGATTTAAGTACACGTTAATGAACTCCAGGTGGTAGAAATTTCCGGAGCCGTGGGAAGGCATTCTTTGCGACGGCGCCCCCGATGTCTGTCGGGCGCTCGTACGGCGTGCCCGGGCTATCGCAGAGTTTGGCATAGGAGTCCCGGAATAGGGACTCTCCCAGTTTTCACTTCCACTTCAATAAATAAATATTTTCATCGTCATCATCATCATCCACTAAGGCACCCCTCATAATAAACTCCAAAGACGAGGAAGAGGGGGGGGGGGTTCGACAATGACGGAAGAATAAACATACATTGCTGGGACAGACAATTCTCCTTTTAACAGCTGTGAACTTTTAGGTTTGCAGTAAGTCCGCGTGGTGTACGCAAAAACCCGAGCGTGTGTGCGCCACAGAAATTGGGCAAGCCCCATTACCAAAACAGCAGGTCCTAGAGAAAGCAATGACATCAGATGGAGAGAGCAGAGGGAAGAAGAGTGATGGACAGTGGTGGGGAAGAAGGTTGGAGCTTGGTGTGGGAGACAGTAAAGTCTACGAAAACAAGGAGTGCCGAGGCAGTGGCGGGGGGCTGAGCGTGAAGCGATGACCCATCTCAGCGAAGTACGGAGGTGGAAGGAAAAGAGCAGATGGGAAGTGGAGAAGAAGAAGCATTAGATAAAACGCAATAAAATTTCGAGGCAGTTGTCAAACCCGGGTACCCACGGTCCAAAAGCGAGCGTCGTAACCACTTAGCTATATTAGACGCGGACCATAGTCACGTATAGTACAGTATAGCAAAGGGGTGTTGCGGCAGGGCTAGCCTACTGCGAGTCGGCTTTCGATCAAAAAGGGGGAAAAAACACCATCCCGCGGGCAGGCTGGCGGGACAGCGGGACGCCAATCATATCGTGATTTTCAGAAGTAAAACCCCAACAATTATGTTGTCGAATTGTAAATGACATTTAGCGCAAAAGGACACACGAACACGAAAGGAAGAAACCACGAGACTAGCGCAGACTAACAACTGAAAGTTTATTCTCAGAAAAAACACTTATAAAGAAAAAAGCAGACACGTGGTTATGATTACAGGTTGGCGGTTAAATAATCTATCTTAAGTTTATGCAAGTTCACCGATGGCCTTGCCACACACATGTCACCGGACTTGTCAATGTAAAAAGCCTCAACAATCTCTCGCGCGGTCCTATCCTTGAGCCTCGACAAAACTTTTGTTTCATTCAGTAATGGATGACACTTACATTCCTTGCAATGCAGGCAGAGATTAGACGAAGGCTGCCCTTTCAACGAATTCCTATGGTCCATTAATCGGTTATTCAAGCAGCGCCCGGTTTGACCGATGTAACACTTTCCACACGATAGTGGGATACGATATACTACCCCCTTACCACACTCAACCAATCTGTCCCGGTGCTTAATGTCACAATCATTCCATTTTTTCTCGCCGCCCTCAACTTTCCGTTCAACTGCTGCGCAGATGCGACCTAACTTATTCTTGGCGGAGAATACTACGTCAATACCAAAACGACTTCCCACCTTTTTCATGCGGTGCGAAAAGGCATGCACATACGGAATGCCACGTCTTGTCTGGTGTCCGCCTTGGGTAAGTCATGCCCACATCAAATGAAAGAGGCTTTTTCTAATCAAGTCAATCGACTTGAACGGTCGAACTATCCATACAAAACTTTGGCTTTTCTTTGTGAACGAGTATTGAGGAAGTTGAAACGTGAAGGAAGTGGTGGTGCTATGACGGAGGCTCATGTTAAGAATAGGCCGGTCGTAAGCATTCCGTATGTGCATGCCTTTTCGCAGCGCATGAAAAAGGTGGGAAGTCGTTTTGGTATTGACGTAGTATTCTCCGCCAAGAATAAGTTAGGTCGCATCTGCGCAGCAGTTGAACGGAAAGTTGAGGGCGGCGAGAAAAAATGGAATGATTGTGACATTAAGCACCGGGACAGATTGGTTGAGTGTGGTAAGGGGGGTAGTATATCGTATCCCACTATCGTGTGGAAAGTGTTACATCGGTCAAACCGGGCGCTGCTTGAATAACCGATTAATGGACCATAGGAATTCGTTGAAAGGGCAGCCTTCGTCTAATCTCTGCCTGCATTGCAAGGAATGTAAGTGTCATCCATTACTGAATGAAACAAAAGTTTTGTCGAGGCTCAAGGATAGGACCGCGCGAGAGATTGTTGAGGCTTTTTACATTGACAAGTCCGGTGACTTGTGTGTGGCAAGGCCATCGGTGAACTTGCATAAACTTGAGATAGATTATTTAACCGCCAACCTGTAATCATAACCACGTGTCTGCTTTTTTCTTTATAAGTGTTTTTTCTGAGAATAAACTTTCAGTTGTTAGTCTGCGCTAGTCTCGTGGTTTCTTCCTTTCGTGTTCGTGTGTCCTTTTGCGCTAAATGTTATTTACAATGCAATACCAACTCGCCCAACGCTCCGTTCTTCTAAGCTATGTTGTCGATGTGTGTTATAACGGGTAGACCTGAATAACGGAAATAACTTCGCCTGTGCTCTTCGAGGCTTCATTATCTGTTGGCTTGGTATGATTGTGCTCTTAAATGTGTTTTCCAATGAAAAGCTTTTCTGCTTTATTTTCTTTTCCAGTAGCTGAACTCAGTGAAATCTACCATGCCTCGCTCCGTAAGTTATGATTCAACTCATTTACGCCTCCGTATGCGGACCAAGATACTGCTTGCTCAGCAGACCATCAGCCAACAAATTTTATCTAATATTTGTGCATCAGTTTCGAAAAACGATGCACTGGTAGCGAAAGTAATGCTCCTAACAGTTGTGGGAATGTTCCTCATTCTACTAGCTCAAATACAGCGGAGCTGTATAGGGCTAGCCTCCGGTGGATCGCGTCCGCAAATGAAACGACGCGTGAACAACAATTTTGCGCGCCCCTCAACCCATCGCCTCAGGCATCCCTCATGTCCTGACCACCGCCAATGTCTTTTTCACAAGTGCCGTGATACATGGCGGCGGAACTTCCCACCACTTGTTGCACCCCTTTGTCTTGTGACGTAGATATCGCGCTAGTGCTGTCATAAGCTGTAGAAGACAGGCAGATTGGGCGAGTTGGTGCGGTTCCATGATAAAAAATACTACAGCGCTAACACACAGGACAGAGGAAAGAAGTGACACCCACGGCGCTGATCTTGCAACTGGTTCATTTGAAAAACACTTACATGTTTTTTGAAAAACAAACATGGCGAGCACGCATGCTCAATGTCATAGATAATAGATTCATCAAACCGTAAGGCACAGCCTCGTGTAAGCTTCCTAGTCACTGCCGTTTTAACAGGTCCATTTCTTTTGAAGATAACGCCAGGGAAGGTTGGCTGATGCAATGGCTCCCTTTTCTAAATATGTGGAATGCCTCCGCCACTTCTCTTGTGTAGGTATCATTATGCACAAACAGGATTTCTGTATCAACAAAAAACGGCACACACTGACACTCAAAACAGTGCTTTGACAAGTTCATTGAATTCTTTTCCAATGAATTCCAATGAAGCAGTTGCACGTTGGACTAGATAGGGCACGGATGCATGCCTTCCGACAAAAGGAACAAGAGGGGGAATTTAACGAGCGGTAACGCCCGCAGAAGCGCTAAAACCTTACAAGCTGCTGCCGCATAAGGTTCAGCCGTAGCCGATGGCTTCCATCTTCACAGTAGTGGATGGTCTCTTATTTATATTGAAGTAAACCTTTGCATACTGAATTAAACAGCGAGCATATGGTATTCGTACACTGAGAAAGACGAAAACGTGCCATTTGGTGATCGCGAACACTTCGTTTCTCTAGCTAGCGTGGTGACCAGCGCTAATTTTAGTCAGAAAGCACATTGAGTCGCATTTCGCTTGTGTAACGCCAGGCGAGCTTGCAACAATAGGCACGAAGAGATCCATGAAGTTGCACCAGGCTACTCGGCTCTGCCAACCCTCGGCACCGCCGCAGAGTACTTGCAAAACGAGGAAGGAGCATAGTTTGCGACAAACATAGCGCGGAGGGCACCATCTCTGCCAACTAATGGCGGGTGAAAAATTCTAAAGAACTACAATACGTGTAATGCCCAAGCCGTTTTTTTAGCCTACTTTGAATATTTTTACAAGTTGATTTACCAGTTTCGTATGGCCATTTGGTAATCTAAGTTGAGCAGACCATTTTCCCGTTTCTTCGTTTTTATGCCACTTGTAGCCGAATATAATACTTCTAAACGACCATGCTGATGCCGGGTAAAGCAAGTTTTTAAATATTGTTCATATGCGCAAATTCGTGGGTAGAAAAAGTATCACGTTCACGTTCGGTTTTCTCTGATTAACCTTTTCTGCACTGTACATGGTTTTAGGAGGGCCTACTTGTACATCCCATATAACTAGGGTCCTTTAAAACAAGAGTATTCGCGTTTTCAGAGCGGGCCCATTCTGCATATCAAGCTCCATGACGAGATGGGAGAAAAGTTCGTGTTGTCACGTCCTGTACGCATTTGACTATACCTTTATACCAACCGATATTTACTGAATAGATATGTAATTGTCTGCTTCAATGTAATTGTATGTTATCGTGTGCTTAAGCGTTATTGACTACTAACCTTGTACAATAAGTGTGTGCAAGTACGCGGTGTTTCTTGATTTACTTCTATCTATGACTAAATAAAGCATAGGCAAGAAAAGTAAAGATCTTCTTTCTTCTTTCTTTACACAGGAGCTATTTCGCCCGACAAGCCCTTGCCAGGTAACCACACTATAGTGTCACTTCAACCGTTTTATTGTGACTGCAATTGTATGGACAGTATCGATGTGTTTTTGCCGTCGCCGTCGCTGTCATGTTCCGTATATAGTCCAAATTGATATGATTCCCCGCGCATGGTACGTTCTACCCGCGGGCTAATAGCACGGAAGCGGGGACGACGAATGCGTCTGAAGCAGAGATCAAACGAGCCGGCTCATGTGTCGCTCACAGGCCGCATGCGATAAGATCCCCAGCCTGTTTCACCGGCCATCGATTGCTCAAGCAGAGAGGAAATGCCCGGCCCGTATTTAACAAGTATGAAAAGACGCCAGGTGGGGTTTTATGGAACGCAGTCGCCATCACTGGCGCGCGCGCTATCTCGCTAGCTCGGCAGCCGTCAGCGGGCGGCTCGTATGCCCATCTACGTGCTGCGCTCTCAACGCGAAGAGACTGTGCGTGAAGTGTCCCTGGGGCGGCCGAATTCTCTTACACCAGGTTTTGTAAAGTTGCGTGAGATCGGATCCAGAAGAGTTAGCTGCCAACCTCACTTCGTATAACATTACAATTTGTTGCTATCACATTCATTGCTTCCCCTTTGAAGTAAAACTGTGGCTTTGTTACGCTTATGAAAATATCTTGAGCATACAGACAAGCCTTCAGACAGCTTATACCATCTAAATCTACCATGATCGAAGGTATTGAACTGCTAAGTTCTAGGACGCAGATTGAGTGCCCGTCCATGGCGGCTGCATTTCGATTGAAGAAAAGTGGAAAGGACACCAGTGTATTTCGGTTTAACCCCACATTAAAGAACCCTCAGTGGCCGAAATTAATTCTGACGGCCCCCTCTGCGACGTGCCCCAACATCAGTTTTGCACGTAAAACCCCAGAAACTACCATCAATAAATCTTCCGTCTTCCCTTGAACAATTTGTTTGCTTCTTTCCAATGAACAACAGACAATGGTTTTTTTATTCTAATTTAATGTGTTGGTTGCGAAGCCAGAGACAGATTAAGGTATCTCTTCTAAGTCTTACGTTTAATGGCTCATAACGAGCTTATTAAACGTCAACATTCATTTCTTACTTAGCATATTACCTCGTCCGAATCCTGAGGGGGCAGATGGGGCCAGATATTCGCAACCCCTCCTCTACCCACTTGATTTCGGAATGTGTGAGCTGAGTATCGGTGTTGACGTCCCATACTCAGCTTTAGGTCTCGAACTTATAGGCCCCTGCAGACAACTATGCAGATTGTAGGTGTTGCGACGCCAGTGACATTTCTTTTCTGTCACTCTTGAATCCACCTGAACAGACGAAAGCGGATTCTGGGACGAACCTCCCACACCCCGCAGCCACTATCCCTACTTCCTCCCGTACAACGAACGTTCAAGGCCGCTGCGACCGTCGGACTTTGCTGACGTCAACACAACCGGTAAGCCGTTCACTCACATGTCCGCGTCAGGTGCGACAAACTGTCTAGTCTTTGAGGAGCATTTCACTCTGCGGTGGCTGTTGAGCACGTGTGAGAAATTAGATAGCATGAGAGGCAGGCAGTGTAATTGCAAGGAGCTTACCAATTCGCTTCCCTACCCGTTGAGAGGCAGATAACGAGGTAAAAGAAGAGAAGAAGAGAGAAAGCATGAATTCACACTATTTACAAAAAACATGCAATGTTCAGCGCAGTTAGGGACAATAACCTGAGGTCAGTTACCACCAAGAACTGCTGAAAATCTCGGAATAGCCTTCTGAGCCGATTAGCCATAGCTGCTTCGACATCGGGGCCCAACAGGCCCTGACTTGCGCGAACAAAAGTGGAATCGTCCAATGACATCCCGGACTGAGAATGTCAGCTCGTCGGTAGGGCCCTTTCGGGGTCCCATACGCTCTCTTTTGTAATACAGTTTTTCAACACCACCACCACCAAGAGAACCGTGGATAGGAAAAAGGGCGACAACAGCGCGTGATAAGGCTCTCATTGGTACGGCTTACATGTTCCCTACATTTTATATGGCACGAAAATTTGTCTCCTACGAGTCTTGGTTCTCTGACTACCTTTCTTCTATCGTTCTGCGGTCCACCCATTTTTCATACGTTGTGGGAATTCAGGCGCCCGCACCAGTGGCTCGATACCATTTTCCCTTGGAGAGCTCTCGCGTCTCTTTCCTCCCGAGACGGTTTGCAGCTGGTCATAAATCGCCGTCACTTCGCTGCCACTCCGCTCCTCAAAATTTTAACACGGTGTCCCACTGGCCTAGTATTATGCTGTCCCCGGCACGACGTCAACCCCCCACCCGCCTTTCCTTTTGTCACTTCCTATCTGAAGGCCGACATGGCAGTTTTGACCTGAAATGGGATTATCGCTTGTAACCTATTTTTGATGGCAAGTTTGTGGCATGCGTGCTGAAAATCAACATGTTCTTTAATGCAGTTTCCCAAATAATTCGCCATTCGCCGAATTTTCACGCTTGCCATTCAAAGCACCCCCCCTCCCCCCGATTCTCCGTCTCAGCGCCCGCTGTGTCGGTTTCATGCAACTTGGCTGGTGCATTGACTGGTCCCTAATGCACTAATGCTATGTACAGCATCTTGTTATCATGTTTCGCTGTAGGCTAATAAACTATTCACGCCTAAGAGCGTGTTGGGACTACAGACCGAGATAGAGGTGTTCAGGGCTGAGTTCAGACGTCTCAATTCGAAAAAAAAGGCCGTTGGCTCCTGCACTCTTAAAAGTTTCCGTGGAATCAACGAACAAAATATACTTAATCTTGAAGGATGCCTGACTGTTTATTGAAACATAACAGAAACCGCCCTAAATACGAAAAAACATGTCCGGTTTTTGAGGTACAGAAAGTGTCTCCGTGTTTGATGAAGAGTTTCCGTGGAATCAACGACCGAAATCTACGTAATCTTGAAGAATGCCTGACTGTTTATTGAAACATAAAAGAAACCGCCCTAAATACGAAAGAAACATACCCCGTTTTTGAGGTACAGAAAGTGTCTCCGTGTTTGATGGACCACTTGCAAAAGTCGTAAAAGTTAGCTTCCCTCTCTAATTAATGTTCTAATTAAGGTATAATTAATGTTCTGGCTTCGCTTTAAGGTATTTTCCAAACGAAGGGCCCTCGTTACCAGGCTACCTTTTAGACAAAGTTCTTTAGTGGAAAGCATGGGAAGCGTGTAGGCATGTATATTCTCCGTGTGCATGGGATCTCTTCTTTAATGGTTTTTTTTAAGTGCGGAGAGCATTATAGAGGCCCGGGCTGTCATCGTATGCTGTAATCGTCTCATGTAGGTTGGCGTCACACAGGCAAAACCATGCATAGCATAGCCATGTATAGTGTGGGTATATGTAGCAAGGGTGTGAGAAAGGGTAGTGAACTTGAGGAGGAGGGATGTGAGGGTGAGGAGGGAGAGGAGGAAGTATACTGTCATCGTATGCTGTGATCTCATGTCGTCGCTTGGCGTCATGCAGACAAACCCATGTAGAGCATATCCATGTGTAGCAAGAGTGCGGGAAAAGAATGTGAGGGTAATGGGGAGTATTGAGAGGGTGAATATGAAGGCAAGGAAGAGCGGAGAGAGTAAAGCACAGAAAAGCCTTGTATGGCGTCACACAGGAAAGAAACCATGCTTGCATAGCCTAATACAGAAAGGGTGCGGGAAAAGGAAGTGAGGGTGAGAAGGACAGAAAGAAGAAGGGGGAAGAAAGAGGGTAAGACAAAGCACAGCCACGCATGGCGCCACGCAGGGAAAACCGCGTATAGCATAGCTATGTGTAGTATGGTATAGAGAGGGTAGGAGAAAGGGGAGCGAAGATGAGGAGGATGGAAATGAGAAGAGTAAAGGGTAAAGCATATCGTAGCCAGGATAATATCATGTAGCCGAGTGTTCTATAGTATACCAAGGGGTGGGAAGGGAAAGCGAGGTTGAGGGGGAAAAGGACGAGGGGGGTAGAACACAACCTCACCGTGTATAGTACAGTATAGAAATGGACAAAAAACGGAAGCGAGGGTGAGGATGAGATAAAGGAGGAAGAGAGAGGGTAAAGTACAGCAAAGCCATGTGTGGAATCACAAAGGCAAAAACATGTCAAGCATAGCCATGTATAGTATTGCCGAAAAATGTTGCGGGAAGGGAAGCGAATGTGAGGTGAAAGGAAAAAAAGAGGGAGAGTAAAGCATAGAACCGCCATGCGTAGTACAGTACAGTGAGGGGGAAAGAGAAGTGAGTGCGAGGAGGAGTGATGTAAAAGTGAGCAGGAGAGAAAGAAGGAGGGGGAGGGTAAAGCATAGCATATCCATGTGTAGTACAGTACAGCGAGGGACAAAGAGAAGTGAGAGGGAAAGCTAGAGAAAGGAGGGGGGTGGTAAAGCATAGCATAGCCATGCAACAATATAGCAACGGGGTGGGAAAGTGAAGTGAGGGTGAGGAGGATAGAAAGGAGGAGGGGAGGGTAAATAATAGCACAGCCTTGTGTAGTTGATTGAAGAACACTAGGCTTGAGCGAGACCGACATAAGGGTCAAAGCGGACTATACTAATAATAATATAAAAGTGCTACGTCCCAGAACCACGATATTACTGTAGAGACGCCATAGTGGAGGGCTCCGGAAATTTCTACCACCTGGTGTTTGTTAACGTGCCCTAACCTTACAAAGTACATGGGCCTCTACCATTTCGCCTCCATGGAAATGCGACCGCCGCACCCGGGTCAAACTCGCGACCTTCGGGTCAGCACCCGAGAACTGGCTGCTGACCCAAAGATACCCGGATGATACGAATATTTATCCAATCACATAGAGGGAAACCTCGGTGATACGAATCTCACGGGACCACCAGAAATATTCGTATCATCCGAAATTCGTATCACCAGAAAGCATGGACAAATGAAAGCTGGCGTACGTTTTCATTTATTGTTTTTCATGGCCGCAGCAACGTCAGGAAGAACTCTGAATGATTGTCAGTCAAGTTTTCAGATGTCGGCAATCATACCAGCACCCGTTAATATACGCCCGTAAGCTCGTGTTGAATTAATGAACCAGATGCATTGTGACCCGCGAGTCGGCACTTTAAGGGAGTACTCACTCAAACTCACTCACCACAATTTTTTTCAGCCTTCGCACTCACTCACGTTCATACTCACGTCCACTCACACTCATGAGTACTCACTCACATTCACACTCACCTCCACTCACACTCATGAGTACTCACTCACGTTCACACTCACGTCCACTCACACTCATGAGTACTCACTCATACTCAACTCGCCACGTTCAAATGAGTGTGAGTTGAGTGCACTCATGAGTGAGTGTGCCGAGCTCCCTAGGTCGGCACTTTAAGGGAGTACTCACTCAAACTCACTCGCCGCAATTTTTTCAGCCTTCGCACTCACTCACGGTCACACTCACGTCCACTCACACTCATGAGTACTCACTCACGTTCACACTCACGACCACTCACACTAATGAGTTCTCACTCACGTTCACACTCACGTCCACTCACACGCATGAGTACTCACTCATACTCAACTCACCACGTTCAAATGAGTGTGAGTTGAGTGCACTCATGAGTGAGTGTGCCGAGCTATGCCCGGGGCCGCGACAGCTGTAGCCCCTTCCAAATTTTAGTATGCTTTTTTGAATGACACCGGAGTACTGCGGCAAAACTAACAAAAGAAGCGCTTTGACGTGATAGATCAAGGCCACAAAATTTCAGAACCACGGTCCTTTGTTATGCTCTTGTTATCGCAGAAGTGTTGGGGAGGTTTTTTGGGAGATTTACGGCCGTGTCCGCACAAGTGCGACCTCAACAGTCACCCATGTTAACGTTGTGAGGCCTGACTCCTTCGCCAAGAGCGTCCTCGACTTCTTTCGGTCCCCGTCCACCTTTCATAGGATGTCCGATGCACGAGGTAGACACGTGTTAACACAGCACGAGAGCAGGCTGCGTCGACGCCTTTGACAAAAAAAAAAACACAGCATGACGCCAATGCCCTCTGTAATCTTACACCGTGCTTCTGGCGATTTGCCGGTGCGGCGCGCATGCCCGGGTTTGCGTTCCCGCGCTCGCACGTGTTCGGCGCGTTTTCCGCGACAGCGCCGACAGCACCTCTTCGTACCTGCGCGGTAGCGTACGTTCGTATCAAACGTCGCGGTGTGAAAATCGATTCACAACAACCGTACTCCATTTTTTGCAGCCCAACTGGCCTTGGCCGGGACAGAAAGGAAAATTCGTATTACCCCGAAATTCGTATGAGCTGTGATCGTATCCCCGTCGTTTCACTTATATGCACCGGACCTACCGCACTTCCTCCCAAACTCACCAAGCAGCCTTTGCAACTCCATGTTTCTTTTGTAAAAGGTGTTCGTGGTTCTCTGCTCGAGTGATCCTTTCTCATAAAATCTGTATCTCCCACCAGTGGCGTAGCCAGGAGGTGGCACACCGGGCCCTTCCCCCCCCCGTCATTTTTTTCCCCATTGCATATAGACATATAGACCGCAAAATGACACCCGACCACATCTGCCTGCCCGGCTCCCACTATAAGTCAAGAAGGTGCCCCCCCCCCCCCCCAAAAAAAAAGAAAAACAATTCTGCCTACGCCCCTATCTCCCGCTACACCGGATTAATACAAAGACAAAACAAAGAGGTGGCTGTTTGGGGGGGGGGGGGGGGGGCAATTGACATTTCGCAAAAAGTCTGTACTGGTGTGTTTCTCGTTCTTTCCCATCGCTATTTAGGTTCTTTCCGATGAAATATGTTTTCTGTGCATGTGCGTGTGCGTTATTGCCGTGTTTCAAAGTCGCTAGACTATAGGCTCACGTCGTGAAGGAAGCGAAGTATTTATGCAAGGGCAAAGCGCTGACGATCGTCACAGTCAGTGAGGTGCAGCGTGTCCTGAAGCGTCGCACAGGGCAGCCGGCAAGGTCAACAAGGTGGCGAAAGAGCAGGATAAAGAAGGGGTGAACAGTGAGAACAAAAAACACAAGGGGGACGGTGCACTCCGCAACTCAGTTCAAATCATGACAGTTTACTACTAGCGCGAGAATACACGGACAAGAAAGAGGACGACACACTGCGCTGATACATTGCGCTAGTAGTATACTGTCATGAATTTCCAACAAGCCCAAGCCGCTACAAGGGGGTCCGCTTCACTCAGTTCAAATCACCCGCCGCGCCAACACATAAAACCACCCGCCAATCACCTAAAAGTAAAGACGTGAGTGCGAGACCACACTTAAAAAAGAAAAACAAATAAGAAAGAATAATAAGCTTGCTCCGTGCATGTATAATTATAATGTTTGTTGATATTATGTGTGCTTATTATTGTTATCAATCGTTGACTGGGGATGTGTTCAAATCACGTGCTGTACGTGAGCCAATCACTTCAAACCAAAACCACGTATGCGGAACCGACGTTCAGCACGAAAAAAAAATAAAAAATGTCAGCGGTGCCGCGATAAGTTTGTGCCGCGCTTGTGTATGTGCGGTGTTTATAGATATTATGCGTGGTTATCATCGTTGTTAGTTGTCGACTGGAGATCTATCGCGTGCTGGATGGAACGGGTGTACAGAGGTGTGCCCAGGTTTTGTGTTGGTGTTCTGTGGTGTGTCGTAGTAGCCTCAACGGACTCGTAGCTTTGTCTGCGCGCTCAGTGCTGCGTGATCAGCGTGCTTTCGACGTTTCTTGATTACGCACGTTTATTGCGTGATTCACTCGGGAGTGCACCTACTGTGACAGTCCACGGCCCAGTACCTTGTCGGACGACGACGACGGCGACTGTAAAGCACAAGCGTGCGCCTCACCGGATACGTAGGTGAGTTCAAGCAAGTCGCCAAATTACGTAACTGCGATCTTATTGCGTGACGACATTTATGCAGGTAAGGCAACCCGGGTGGCGTGTTCAGACAGCAGCGATGATGTGCAAGAATAGGTGTCTGATGGGCAAGTATGAATTGTGCTACAGGTAGTATATTTGCTTTTCTATGATGTTTGTTTTACACTTCCAGGGAGTGGTTGCTGTGTGTTTGTCATTCAAACCTTGTGTTCATCTTGCTCCGCTGTGTTCGCGAGATCATGCCCACCGCGGTGGTGTAGCGCTTATGGTGCTCGGCTGCTGACGTGAATGTC